>CAEFZY010048586.1:0-19350 GCA_903066815.1 Brachyrhaphis roseni
ATATATATAATAATTATATATATATATATATATATTTACTATCAAGCAGCTTTAAACAGTTGAAAGTACCACATCTGTTGCTGATCCTTACAGTAAGGCTTGCAATAAATCCTGAGTTGGGCAGACAAGGAATCAGCGTAAATTACTGATTAGTGGTTTATCCAACAACTTATGGATCCAAAAACAGTCCAAATGCTATCATGTTTGTAGAAATGTGGCGTACCTCTGCTCATATCACAAACGACCATGAAGGGCTCTGACCCGTTGGGTTTGATGGTGTAGGTCCCGTTTGCCCGTTCCCCTCTGTCAAACAACTCGCTGCAGTCTGACGGGAAATCTGCTGTAAACAGAATTACAGAAGAATAAAAAAATGGAAAATATAAACAAAAGCAAAGAGTGGTGGTGAACACTAAGAGGTTACATATGGGGAAAAAATCAGAGTATTTTTCCTTCCCCTGATGTTGCAGATGACGCAGAAAAGAGGATGGAATATTGATGTTGTTAGACTAGCATTAGCAACATTTACAGAAAGTAAACACAGAATGAACAGAGAGTTAATATTTCTAGCAGACAGCCAAACTTGTAAGAATGTCCTAAATCAAGAAGATAAAAAAATATTTCATTTTATGCAATTTCTTTCTGCTGGATTTCTGATTCACATGGAATGCTGGGAACAAAGCCGTTGTAACAGAAACGCAACAAAGATAAAAAAGAAAAAACAAATCTTCAGTCAGGTTGAAACACAACAGCCACGTTTTTCAGATCAGATATTTTCTTCTGTTTCTCTTTGAATCGGATTTAATAGTAGCTTTTATTTATTCCTTTAAGCTTCTAAACTCCTCCTGCCTGTTGGAAGACTTTGAATGAATGAAGGGAACTTCGACAATGTGCAAAAAGGGACTGCTGTTCTAATTAATGCCGACATCAACAGCATTAAGATTAAAAGCAAAAAACGTAATGTTTTACCCCTCAACCGAACAATCTGTAGGTCAGATTCATCAGCTCTACAACTGATAAGTACGTTGCCTTAACTGGAGTGTCTATGCTTTATACATACCACCTTGTGGTAAAACTGTAACAACACAACGCTAAATGTTTTGGTAAAGACACTTTGAATCTAAAAGCTTCTCTTATAATCAGGATCTAGTTATGGATCTAGGAGATGCAGTCCCTTGTTGTGAATCCATTTGCAGAAACCATCTTAGAGTCTACGCCCGATTCTAAGCTCTGAAGTCAGCTATTAAATCTTTAAATTGTCTTCCTCTGTTTACTATTTATCTCACTCATCATCGTGCTGCTGCTGGTGTCTGAGGTCAGGAAGGGGGCGGCTGTTGGCAATTCAGACATGGAGATCTCTGACATCTTCTGAAATGTTTCCTGGGCCGATGTGCTGGCTGCCAGCTGTGGACGTGAAGACAGAAAAACATTTCAGTTTGCAGTCATAATTGGCACAGCCACTCGTAGTGGTTTGCGAGTTTCTGTTCAGCAAAAAAAGCATATTATGTGCTTTAAAAATATGAATTTGCAGAAGTTAATATGCTGAAATTGATGGGCGATTTGGAGCATTTACTTTTTCCTCCAGCAGCTTGATCTTCATGGTCTGGTGGTCCAGATGCCTCCCTTGTTCCACCATGGCTGCCAGCAGGTTATTAATGCTCTGCTCCTGGCGCTGGATCACTTCCTGCTCAACAAGTGAATTACATTTACGGTTATTAGATTCCAGTAAATATGAACTATATGGAGAGCCAAGAGGAGAAAAAAAAATGAGGGAAAAAAGTGAACAGAACTTGTTAAAGTCCAAATCACCTAACATTTCACCTTGTTAGATGATTTTATGCCATCTAATAAGGCATCAGATCAGAAACCTTCCCTGAACACAGGTCACTCACTCTGAGGCTGTTGATCTCTGTTGCCTGCCTGACTGTCACCAGGTCCGCAGACAGGCTGCTCAGCTTCTCCTCCATGATTTCCACTTTGTTCAGAAGTTGGCCTTTCTCCTGCAGGAGGCCCTCCATCTTGACGCTGATCTTCTCAGACAGCTCCTTGATTTCCTCGTTGTGTGTGTAGAGCACAGCGGCGGTTTGCTTCAGCTCCTCCTCGCCCTCCTTGATCTCCCCGGCCAGCGTCGTCAGCCGGACGAAGGAGCGGTCGAAAATGTTCAGCTTCTGGAAGATGGCGTTGATCTGCCCCTTTGTCTTCTGCACGAACTCCCGCATGCTCTGGCCGAGCTCCAGGAGGCCGGTGGACAGGAGGTGCACGTCGTCCAGGGGAGCAAACAGCGAGCGGGTTTCAGGCAAGGCCTCCAGGTTCTGGACCGGAGGCTGGCTGCTGTCACAAGGGACAAGCACAGAGGCCAGGACCAGGAGAAATACAACAGGAACCGGCGTTGTTTTCATGTTTCTCCCCCGGTGTTTGTCTGAGCTGTCAAGCTGTCAGCTGGCTCCTCGGACAAAGAGCCACTGGCTGAAAATTCATAGCTTTATCCTCCCTCTGGGATCAAGTCAATGATTAATCCTGATCAATATAACGGCATTTAAGTAGAGCGACTACAACATCAAAAAAGAGTTAAAGATCGATGTGTTTTTGGTGTCATTTATGGAAGAAGCAGACAAGAAATTACACCTTTGCCCCACTAAATGTTTTTGAATTGAATCAACTGCAGGAAGAAGAAGTAAATGTTTTAAACATTATTAAGTTATGTGTTTTCCAGCTACATCCTGTCATTATGTAGCACAATCAAGTGACTAGTTACCTTCAAGCTGCTATAAGAATGCTATATATCAAATTAAATATGACTTAAAAGACATTTGATTTAATAGTTGGGCCTCTGTCTCTTTAAGAAACTCCTGATCTTTCTGAAATCTCCACCAATGTTTTCGAATACCTACTTCAACGACTGATGAGCTCAGATTTCTTCCTCCAAAGGTCTCAAATCAAAACCCTTTGAATGTGAAGAATCTGCGGCCTTGTTCACGAATGATTCCTTTCAGAGTCTGTTACATGACAAGGCTGTCTCCGTGAGCCAACAAGCTTTCTGAACAGTTATGGTTACAGCTGATTTGTGCTCGAGGATGATGCCAGCTGGGACAGACATCTGAGCGAAGTGAAAAACGTCTTCAGATTCCTCCATCTGTTCTACGTTTCTGCAGTTCTTTTGCCAAAGGTCATCCCTCCCCCACTAAGACGACGAGCCCCTTTTTCTCCAGTAAACATTTACAGTTGAAGAAGCTACTAGTAGAGTAACGGCCAGGTTTTTTTCTGCCCCCTCAACATGTACAGAATAACTGAATAAGGCTTAGATTTCCTTCACTTTGCAATCTGAAGAAATGTTATGCTCTCGCCAAAAGAAGAATCCTCTTTTCTCTCACAGTAGCATTCCCTATCGCCCAAAATGCTCATTTGGAAGGGAAAATGATGTATTTTTTGATATATTTTACTTTCCTGCCCTCAAAATCTACATCTACGCATCAACAACCGACAGCACATTTCTCAAGTTGTGTTTTAAAATTATTCCAAACTGGATTTATGCCCCACATCGAAATATGATTGAGCTGCAAATCTTTCTCTGAGACCAGATTTGAGAAGATTTTTCTTCTTGCAGTTTGGCCAAACTAACAGCAGCATGTGGTCAGTCTGTCAGCAGTTTTATTTTTTCTCCAATAAAGGTTTGTTTTTTTTCTTTTCCTCCCTCTGATCAAACCGCAATCCCTCTCAGAGTCACTTGTCTGCTGGTAATGGAAAAAGTAGGATCTTTTACTAATTCCTTTTCCATTCATGGCAGGGCAAATGACCTAAATTGCACTTCTTTACTCAGCGTTTCATGAGTGTTGCTTTGTTTGTTTTGCTTTGGACTTAGACTGAATTATCCACAGAGACGTTTGTGGGTTGAAATTGATGGGAAATGCAGTTCCTGTAGGACTGTCGGGCCCCAAGCAGAAGCACAGACAGTAAAAATAAATGGGAAGGAGAGATTTACAAGAAACAGACACTTAAAAAAGAGTGAAGAGACTCATTGGACCATATCAGGGTTCATTGGAGTCTGGGAACATCCATTTAGATGTGCTAGGACACTTAAACACAGAAAATATATGCAAGTGTCCTACGTTTTTCCTTAAAATTTGAACAACATCAAGGTTTTGATCCCTGCAATTATTTATTATGAGTGGGAGAGAAGTGGGAAGAAGGTCAGAAGATTTTCTGCATGTGCGTAACGTTGCAGTCATAAAGTGACTCTCCAACAGGAGCCATCATGCCACTGAACATAGCCACAAGTGCTTGGAGTACCTTTAAAACAGTTGTCATACCACACAGTACAGAAACCTGAAACCATTATGCAAGAAGGGCCCCGTGTGTTCACTCTGCACAGAAACACAAACAAACTCTCTTGGCATGAACTCCTCCCAGACGGACACAAACTCCGTGGTCAGACGAGTCCAACTTCACAGTTGGGCTGTTGTCAGTCTTGTAAGACGACTATGGCTGAACATTTCTTATCCGGTATCATCATGTCTCCAAATCTTTTTAGAGTGATGGCTTCTTCCTCCCTGAGTGGCATTTGACCGCATGTAGGTACAGTGGACTTCTATGTGTTCGCAGTTTTGCATTTGTGGACTTTTCTGTGGAATGAAGCTCCAAATTATTAATTGAACGTTTGTGCAGTTTTTCATAAAGTACATCTAAAATATTAAAAAGAAAATACAGCTTAGGAAGCTGAAATACTTTGGCACAATGTTACATGACATGCTACTGGCTGGCCCTGGCAAAGGAGTCAATCAAAAGGCGACATTCACTGTCCTTTGCGCTGATTGGCTGTAGCCCAAAGACTGGAAATATGGATATTAGGGTCTGTGGTAGTTCCGACACAGTTTCCACTGTGTAGTATGCATAGTGATGCATATTTATGTAGGTGTGCACTGATAATTAATTGGCACAGAGTTACTTAATTTTGGCTGAACAGGCATACTTAGATGAGAAACCATCTTATCTACATTCAGAAAGTCTGAAAATCAGCCATTTTTTTTTTTGTTCTCCCGTGACACAGGGCTAACAGATGTCTGTGTGTATGCGGTTAATAGTCACTAAATAATTGCCAAACAAAAAAAAGGAAAGTCTGACTGCCTTAACACCATTTAACCAAAGGAGGCCAGTAGTGAGAAGGCTTTAGGGAAATATTGCGGAACTAAACATCTTTACACAAATCTGTCAAAATGTGCACAGAAGCATAAAGACACAAGACTAGATAACCTATTAAGCAGTTTCTCAGTGACCCCGAATATTAAAGTATATTTAGTGTTTGAACTATTAAAATACACTTAAATCAACGAGTATTTGTTGATTTAGTCTATTTGCAGGTGATTCTGATAAAAAAAAAAATAAATAAAAAAAAAACATGCATACAAGGTTCTGGACATTAACAGAAGCAGCAACGCTGAACGTCCGATTTTGACGAAATCCAGCTGTTGACATGTATGACTTCAAAGTAAGTGATTGGTTTTACCACAATATATCTACCTGCAGAGGTCAGGCAGTCTTGACCCATGTGTTATTATGATCCTCTGGTATTATAAAGGGTTGGGCGTAGATGTTGCTGCCCCAGAAGAAGATGCTGGTCATGTTCTGAAAGAGGATCCATAAAGAACGAGCGGCATGCCACTCTGAACATGATCACACAGGAGCCAGGCCACAGTGGATTAGGGTTCTCATACCAGGAGGTCTGTTTGTTAGCCATGTTGTCTTTTTAATTCTGGTCACCGCTCAGCTTTTTTTTCCCAATCAAACATCCGACAGTTTGTCACTCCTTACCTTCCTCCTTACATTTCTAGACAGGTCTCGGCTGCCGTCTGGAGGAGTGGGTGTGGTTCTCTGAATCTATGCCTTCCTCTCAATCAGTCATCCTTGCTGGATAGGAGACCTTGTAGGAAGGCATGTTGCTAGCTCCTCCTCGTTCAGACGCTCTCCTTCACACACACACACACACACACACACCCCCACACACACACGAGCAATCCCAGCTTCTGTTATGGCAGGGGCCGCGTGGTGGCATTTCCCAGACAGCCGAGGCATGCTGCCCTCCCCGCCTGCTGAGGAGACAGACAGCAGGCAGAGCTGAGCGGCAGACAACAGAGGACCGTCTGACAGCGAGTGGAGGAAAGTGCTGAGCATGTCCCGAGGTAAGAGCTGACAGACTATTCACCTTGTAGCATCTCTCCCGGCTGCTCGCCGCTGTTCGGCTGGGTACTTAATCAAAGCCGGGATGCTGAACGCTAACCTTGACCGCTGAGGGACAGGAAACTGGCTGATCTAAATTCAGGGTCAGAAAGTAGTTGATCTCTACTGCGCCTTGACTAAATGCTGGGAGTGAACCTACAGCCTTAACGTGAATATTAACAACACCTTTGAGACAAGAACTTTGTCTTTTAAAGACACAGCGCTGCTCCTGACATTTAAACGTTCGTCCCGTTGAGGGATTCAGCTGAACTGGCAAACATGCGTGACCCATGTGAACACACATATAGGCGGCACACTTTCTATTTTAACCCCCTCTATGTTAACATACCGTCGCTTTCTTCCTTTGCGTGAAGCTCCTGGCAGCTGTTTCTGCCATGCAACGGGAGCTTTGGATGCCACAACTCCGACCCTGTTGCTGTTGGAAGAGGACCAGGACGAGTCCGGCGGTCCGAAACGTCCAGAATAACTGAATAAAAGATCATAGGAGGGTGAGGGATTTCTAGAAACTCTGAGGGCAGTTTGTGATGAATCCGAGTGTGACAGGAGAAAATAATAAAAGAGACAGATAGAGTGGAAAGGGTAAGAGGGTCCAAACATTTGGCTCCGGTTCCTAAATCAACTCTGAACAGAAGATGAGGTTCAGAGTTATGTGCTGGAAAAAGCCACAGGTTGTACGGCCAAAAGAAAGGGGGGGAGAAGGAAGGATTTTTCCAGGAAAAGAACAAAGACAGTGAAACATGCAGACATATGAATACTGTGGAGGAAAAAGAAGAAACACAAAGAAAGAAGATGAAAAACAGAAAATGCTCTGCTTTTTTAGTTTAACTGTTGAGAAACTAAGTTTACAAACGGCTTCAATTTGGTTGCAAGCTGCTTCACTGTGAATGATCCAACCACAAAACTAATCCCGGCGTGGTCAAACAGGACGACCACGATGGCTGTGTAGGTTTGTCAACACATTCCCACATCTAACTAACTTCAGGTCCAATCTGGTGTTGATGCACATCACACACCTGTTTCATCAAGCTTTGACACACTGCTATGTTTTTGCTGAGGCCACAGGACTCGCTTGGATAGTTTTTATTCATTCATATGACTCCCGTTGTACTGATACTTTGTTACATGTTAACAACGTTATTGGAAAAAACAGAAAAATGAGAGCATGTGAGGAGAGGAAATGGAACTGCTGCGTAAACAGTCTTCACCCACTTCAAAATAAAAGCATTAATATAAATGTCAAACTACTTGAAGAACTAAAAGTCGATAAACAAAACTTCACCGATGCCAAACTTTATTCAACTGACAGTTTACAAAACAGCCAAGAAAATTAGCACTTTAGAATTTAACTGGAGAAATTATTTAGGGAATGCTAAATGTTTTCAAAGTTACCAAAAATGCTAAAAGGCTATACCAAACATAGTCCTGCTATTAGCCCCTGAGTGGATTAACAGAAGTGTGCCCACAACTGAGTAAAGATTAGAAGAATAGTTTGAGACTGCTGAAAGGGGCATTGTTACTATTTCACCTGCAGGAAATAACTATCTTTTTAACTTCAGTTTCTTTAAATCCAGGTTAGCAGATTCTGAAGACTGAAGCTACTGAGGCTAGATGAAAGGAGACTTCAACCATTATAAAGTTTTTCCCGTTTGAAAAACGTTACTATGCCTTATGAGTTAGTTACTTTATGAACCATTAAACCTCTGTCAAGGTAGCTATCTTCACAAAAGCATATTTTTATTTCCACAGGAAATGAAGATTGGGGGAGGTGCACCATAAATGATCTTCCTGTGTGAAACACATACTGAGAATAAAACATGTAATGTGTCCAGATTGTAAAAAAAAAAAAAACAATCTAAGAAATCGGATTCCTTCACAGCACTATGATATTTTTTTCTTCCTTCTTTTACTGTATTTTATATGCAACAGTTTGATTTTCATGCCAGGTTATTGGTGGTGCACCACCTCCTTCTTCCATTTTCTGTGTAAGTAATCACCAGATTGTGTGTAAAAAAAAAAAAAAAACACTAAAAGCTAATTTGTTGACTGTTTGAGATTTTTAGAGAACTTCAAATGAATTTAGGTTTCAAATAATGACCTTAAACAGATATTCAAAAGTTATGAAGAAATATAATTTTTTTATGTAAATGGTTTACAGACTTAACCTGTTAACGGCTGGAGGTTAACAGGTTAATCTGTCCCAAAGTGACACTTTAGGGGTCATTTGTGGGTTAGAGAGGCAGCAGGCACCTTATCAATCATCAGTAAGAAAAGAGCTGGGAGTGAGAATGGGTTGGGTTGCTGTGGCATTTGGGTTTTATATTACTGGGTGTGAAAATTAAAGGTTGGATCTCACAAAGCAACAACTCGTCAATCAAAGTAACCCTGTATCACAGAAAACCACACTTTGTCTTTTAACTTGAGGTTAGATTTTTAAGTGAGAATATAAAATCATTAGGAAAATATTTATAGATGTCATAAAGGACTCAATTATGAGATACCCTCCTCATAATATCAAACACAATGCAGGTTTAATGACTTTACTTTCTCACGACTAGAACTCCTGAATGGTTTCCATCTGTTGCTTATGCCAATATTCTGGACACCACTAATATGTATTATGTCATATGTCTTTGCAAGTGTCATCAGTGAGAGAAGTCATTGACTTAATACGTTTTGGCCTTAGCAGCATCTAATTTTGAAGCTTTTGTCATCACTGCTCTTAGAGGTTGGCCCTATATGCTGTGGTTTTTGGTGAAGAATGCTGTGGACAGACATGGTGTGATTATGAGGTTTGCGCTGATGCAGGGGAAGTTTGGAGGGACGTCTCAGCGGGGTCATATTCACCCAGAGGAGACAGCCAGCTGCTGTGGGAAAGCAAAGCTGTCTCTAGAAGAAGAAGTGACATTTCTCTTTGGTATAGATTTAAATTGTTTCAAAGGATGAATTAAGAAGTAACAATCTCCTTTGAAAAGTTCAGTGTGCAGCAAAAGCAGCAGCAACAATGCTGCAGCTCCCAGCAGTGCTGGTTTGCTGGGGCCTGTTTGGGGTTAGGCGAATATTTTAAAGTTTCATTTCTTGGGTTTCCTGTGAGGTGGGCCCACGGCTCCGAGCACAGACAATTAAAATATGTGCCATGGACATGTGGACATAGTTAGGCAATGACTCTGGGGAATTACCTAACCCTAATTCTGCTATATTGTTTCCTCTGTGGTAACCTGGTCTGGAAGAAATGCACAGGTCTATATTTATAAGTAGGAAATAGAGAGCTTATTGGCAACAACAGGCAGCTTTGATCACATTTCTGGTAGATGGTTGAAAACCAGCTGTCTGAAACCGGATCTTCCGATTATCCCAGAGACATCTAAGCACATTTTCAACAAGTGATTTGACAAAACACCCCACACAGCCTCAAAGCTTCCTATAAAGTTATGAAATTTGGTGAAAGTGAAATTCACAATTTGTGCTAGTCTGCTTTTAAATCTTGGGCCCAGTGGTCTGAATGATCTATAGTTTGTAAACTACCTAGGAGTCGTCCTGATATGTGCTTTAGCTTCTGGTACACGTGTGTGTGTGCTAAACTTAAACTCTTCAGATTGACGGCTGAAAGATTCCTGACAAAGTCAAAAATTCTGATGGAAAATACACAGGAGGTCATCCAATCATTTGAATGAGGTTTTCTGGAACAGAGACACATTTAAAATATGCAGGACCTAGTGATCACAGAGGACCCGAATTGGAAAATTGGTTGGAAATGACTGCAAATAAAGGCAGCAAAACTTGGACCAAATTTTCCCAAAAACATCTAATTATATATTTTTGCCTGCCATTTCAAAATCATGATGTTTATTTCTTAGCTTACAAAATGAGCTTGTCACCCATCTTTGATTTGCAGATTTGTTTCTGTTTACCACTGGCCATCAGATGGTGAGTGAATGACAGACACTCAGATTCTTAGCAGGGTAACTTGGGGGTGTTTGTCTGTTTACTGCATAGCTTGCATTGTTTGGGGCTGTGGCTTGGTGGCTGCGGCGCCTCATGATGACAGCAAGCTCCCGCAGAGGCCGGTGGTCAGGAGGAAGAGAGGGGAAGGTAGGAGGAGAGAGGAGGTCAGGTTTTAAGGAAGATATAGATGACAGATAGTATGGGAATTCTCCATGGATCAGCTCATTAAAGAAGGGAGGAGTGAAAAATATTGTGCGGTTATGAACTAATCGACCCGTATGCTAGAGGAAGTCATACACCACTAAAAGTAGATCCAGAATGGGAGAGAAGATGCTGAACTGAAGGAGCAGAGTTGTGGAGTAGTGACTCAGAACAATGGCTGCCTGTGTTTATGTCTGTAGGAGTAGGGCTTTTTTTTTTTGCGACGCTGCCCATAACTGCTGGGCGAAACAGTTGCAAACTATTTTCAGCTCTCGTCCTGGAAACTGTGGCTGTAATCAAAAGAGGATCAGGCCAGCCTCTGCTGAAAAAACTGCTGCTTGGTGCATGGAAGAAATGAATCAAGTCTTTGGGAAAACAAGAAAGTTAATGGGTGGAGAAGGAAAAGTACAGCTACTGAATGTTTGGGCTTTCTACCTTGTTCTGCATGCCAGACTCTCAATTTAGCGATATGCTTAGTGTTATACTAAAAGAAATTAAGATAACAAAATGCTGAAATGTTTGTTGACAAAATTTAAGCAAATATTGACATATCTTTTTCAGATTGGACAAGTTCAGTCAGACATTTTGTAACAAACTGATTGTCAGGGTTTTTAAAAACATTGGAAGTCCACCAACCCTGACTTTTATTCCTAATGCACTCTTACCTCCCTGTTTACAGGTCTCATTGCACGTCACAAAATGGCTGAGAATGGAGTTAAAGGGAAGCCCCCATACTCGGTGGAAACCCCATACGGCTTCCAAATAGATCTGGACTTCCTCAAATACGTGGATGACATTGAGAAAGGCAACACCATCAAAAGGGTTCCCATTCAGCGCAGAAGCAAGGGACCCCGGGCCAGCACTCTCCCCAGGCACCTCAACTCCTCTGGTTCTGGCTACAAACAAGGTCCCTGGAGATCGACCGGAGCCCTTGACCCCAGATCCCGACCATTCGACAACCATCACCATGGGTGTTCCTCTTGGGCTTTCGATCACAGGCTGCCTCTTTCCCCAACGGGGCTCACGTCCCTGACGGAAATGGAAGCCAGGATCAAGGAGTTTGACGAACAACCTCTCGGAGAGCATATCCGGCCTCATCTACTGCGGGCCTCCAGTTTGCCACTCACTGTGCTGCTCAGACAAGAATCCGAGTCCACAGATGACAGGAGCAGCATCCAGAGTTCAAGAGATCACCTCGGAGGAAGGAACACCTCCTGTGAGGACATGTTCCTCTCAGACAGCCCTCGCCCACAGGACTGCTCGGGGCTGCTGAGGCGCCTGACCGAGGCTCTTGAACGTGTCGGAGAACTCGAGATGGAGGTGAGGGTCGTTCCTGAGCTCAGAGCTCAGATCTGCATCCTGCAAGAAGAAAGGGAAAGACTACGTCTGGGCTTGGTCCACCACGTCCCTCCATCAACAGTCAATGGCACCACAGATCTTCATACTTCATCACCCTATGGCAAAGGGGATGTCCTGAAATCCCCGTGGGAAAGTCACATCATGTTTCCCAGAAATTACAGCGTCACAAGTAAAATAAACCCCGTGAATGATTGGAAAACCAGCACAGATCTGGACGAGCTGCTGACTGTGACGTCCCTGCAGGCTAAGGTAGCAGCGCTGGAGCAGAAGCTCCATGACACTGAGCAGGACCTCCAGAGGACGGTAGGACTCCTAAAGGAGCAGCAGCAGGAGAGCAGAAGGAAAGATGAGAAGATAGAATACCTCATCAGGAACCCGGGGGTTTGGGTCCGCGCAGAAAGGGTGGTGGTGGACCAGGAGGGAGATGAGACCATTGTGAGGTCCATTGAACCCGAGCGTATTCCTGCCTCATCCGTCATCACAAGAACTGTACCCTCACATGCTCAGAGGCACCAACAATCAATAATGTCTGATGAGGGCACAGACACATTCATTATTATTCGCCATATTAAGAGAATCAAGAGTCTCCTGGACCAGCAGTGGGAGTGTGTGTGTGGAGAGTTCGGAGAAAAGGGAAAACCCCTGAAACATCCGGATCCAAAAGTCAACTCCCTGCAGCAGGAGATGATGGAACTAGTTGACGTCCTCATGTCTGGACACAAGCACCATGAAGACAGCGATGGGCAGAAGATCCATAACAGAGGTGATGCTTTTTGGTCATTTTAAGTCTCTGATTTTCCATTTTAAGTCTGATTTTCCAGTGTAACATAGAAAACACAAAATCTTACCAGGTACTTTTGGCTCAGTTTCTAGTGGGAATATCTTAGTGCACTTGAAATAAGACAAAACTAGAAAAACATGAGCTTGTCTTAAGTCAATTTGTCCTTAATATTGATGAAAAAGTATTGCTTGCTCTAGCAAGTTACCCTGGTTGTTCGTCATTACTTTTTCATTTATATAAAAAAAGTGCTTGAAACGCTGAAAAGTTACTTTGACTTATTTCAAGTGTACTAAGATATTTCCACTAGAAACTCAACCAAAAATAATTGGTAAGATTTTATGTTTTTGCAGTGTACGGGTTACAAAGGCAAAACAGACAGTAGAAGAGTGTCACTGTTTTCAATTCCAGACCAAAAATTTTATGTTTTTGAAATAGCTGCATTTCACTGTTACAAAATGACAACATGTATCTGTAGTTCAAGGTCAGTGAAAAAACAAGAAAAGCAAAGTAACTGTAAAAGTATTTAGCCCCCGTTAACCTGCCCAGTCAGAACATTTTTTGAAACAATGAAACCAAGAAAAAGTGGTATGCTAATGTATTAAGTTCAAAATATTACATGTATCCTCACACACAAGTAATCCAAATGCTTGAAGATCAAACAAACACAGTTTACTGATAAAATGTCTCCTGCCAAGTTGACACTACATACAGATTTTCACCAGATTACAAAAAATGTAAATATAGTGATATACAAATGTGAGAATTTCACTAAGTCTTTCTGTTATAATAATTTTTCTTTAATTTCTGACGCAAGTGTTTTATTCGTTTGTTATTTCTTTGTTCTGCCTTGAAAGGCAAGTGACAAAAAAAACATTTTAGAAGTCTTTTTCCTTAGTTTGTTCTAGAAATACTTTTTTCTGCCATAAGAGGCACCGATGTAATACATCTTGTTTTACCAACCAACTGCTGCTTTATTTATATACATAGTAACATTGTTATAGGGTAACCTTCTACACTCAATAAAAGTGACCCTTACAATTTAGGGATCTCCTGCCACTTATCATGCATTAACATTAATGAGCTAGATTTATGAGGAAGCCAATTTTTGATTTTTTTTCTCTAGACATTCCCAAACGTTAGCATGGCATGTAGGTTCGAAAATGTCAGATCGGACACAAAGAGAAGAGTTTTGATGTGAAGCGCTTTGTGCAAAGGGATACTGAAACTGCACCAACCCCACGATGAAACATGTTGTTGGCAGAAAGCTTGCTTGAGGTCACAAAAGACTTTAGACTACGGTGGAGGTTTACCTTCCAGAAGAACAACTCTAAACATGAAATCAGAACCACAACTGTGGCTTTCAGTCATACTTATGTTTTGGAATGACCCACACAGGTTCAGAACTTTGTGGTTGCAACATGACAAAATGCTGATTATAGCATCACTCAGTTGAAGTGAAAGGGGTGTAAATACTTTTGACATGAATCAGGTTTTTCTGCCACGTGAACCCAAACAGGAGGATCAAACAGGATTTGATCCAGAACTGATATTAAATGTTCTGGATCAAATCCAGAACATTTAATAAATGGTTAAAAAAGTATGTGGCACTTTTTTAACCATTAAAGTGTCTTTTGAGACGCTCAAGAGAAGTGCGGAAAATGTCACTGTCGGACAGCAGGGAAGCGGGGGCGTTGTCCTGTCATACTGTCGGTTCCAAATCCAAACACACAAACTTGTAAAAACGCACATGGGGTCACTGCGACCATGCCACAAGGCACAGAGTTAAAAACTCATGGTATCCAAAAGACCTCATCTCGTAAGACCGCGGGTGGGTTAAAATAAGTCAATTTATCAATTATCAGATGTATAATCTCATCAGCTGGATTTGGTGTTGCTTATGTTTGATCTTATTGTGTGTATCTGTCTTCTCTTTAGCCTCTAAGTCCACCCTGGAGAGTGATGGAAGCACCCAGACTCTAAAAAAGCTGCAGCCGGAGGATGCTGATGAAGGGTTAGTGGATACTTCTCAGAGACTTCGGCAGCCTTAACGCTTATGATTATTGGTTCCTCTTACTGAAATTGAGGCTCTTTAGACGTCTTTTTCTCTGACCAAGAAAAAAAAAAAGACTTCTTGATTTTGGTCTGGGAGATGAATACCAGTCCATGTGAAGCTGTCAGTTAGACAAGACCCGCATGTCTAAAGCTGAAATGAGGGAAGGCAGACAAAGCCTTAAATACATGCTTCTTTCATTCTTTTAGGTTTAAAGACTCATAAGAAGAACAATGCCGAGTCTGCTTCAGAATATCACATATTCAGCCTTAACAGGCATTATGTTCAGTCCGTGCTTTCACTTTCAGCTACTGAAGCTTCAGAATGATTTGACTGCAATTATTTTTGACCTTACAAAATGAATAATGCATTTGAGCTATATTACATAAATCCTTGTCTGGCCTCAATAATTGAATCAGGGAAATAGTCGACTGGCCCTATTATTAGACCATTATGATGAGAATCTAGAGTCTAAAAAGGATTTCTGAGAGCAAATCAAGTCAAGCTGCTTTTATCAATTTAAGGTCATCGCCAGGATAGTAGATGCAGCTAAAAGGTGTTAGTGAGGATAAAATGTTCATTTCATTTCACTGTAGAGTCCAAATGTCCACAAAAGGAAGTGCGGTTGGCCAGGACAATGGGAAGCTGTGTGGGGAAGACAGTGTTGTCCCTCGGGGGATGGAGGCCACCCAGGTGGATGTACACCCTGCAAAGAGACGAGTCCAAACCGATGAGTCCAAACAGACATGCCCAGAGGGTCATGCAACACCGGTGGGAGCGATATCAGGACAAACAGATGGAGGCACCGTGTTGCTGGGAGCTGAGGGCCCAGAGAAAAAGTCCAAAACCCTGGAGGACAGAACTGGCTTGAATACCAAGGGAAGGTGAGAGCACCGTAGACTCTGAATCAGTGTCTGTATAAAATAAATCCTATTTTGACTGTCGAGATATGTCTCTTACTTTTAAATGTTTTATTGGAGCAGATTTTGAAACAGGAGGCAGATTATCTGTACTGTTCCTTCACTTATGTTCTCTTCCACTTCCAGGGACATACTGAGTGCAGATTTTATGTCTGCTTGTCATTTTGTTAAGGATCACATGGACATCACAGAAAATCCAAATGATGATATGGTAAATATCCTTTTTGTTAAACTCCTGGGAAGGAGAAAATGTTAATGTAAATCAATTTTACCAATAGCCTAGGAGTTTATCCTCTCAGTCAGATAACTGATGTAAAAACCTAACATGCAGTTTTATTCGCAAACACTTTGGATTCCTCTATCAGTAGTTTGATCAGGGACATTTGGAATCGATCTCTTTTTCTGGGTTGTGACTTGTGTGCTCAAATGGATGAAATTGTGTACAATTGTACTAGAGAGAATGGTGGATAATTCAACAGTATGAGCTGGGCCAATGATGTACAAGCTTGAGATACTTTGATTGAGAACTTTTGGGTCCTGATCCGATTCAGACATCTGAAATGAATTATGTGGGGATACTGGTATTTGCTAATTCTGTGAATTTTTGCTTCAACTTTTCACCTTATTTTTAGTCACGGTATTGGTCAACATGAAATAATAACAAAAATCTATGAAAGCCGCTGCAATTTGTGCCAATAATGTTCATGGAACTTCTTGAAATATATTTAGATGTATAAGATTTATACAGTGCTTAAGAAAAATCTAATTCATGCCTTTACTTTCATGTTCAGACTGTTGACCACTAGAGGTTTGAGGTGAGAAAAGACTGGTAGTTTTATAAAAGCTGCTTTTGTAAACTGGAGCTTTATGGAGGCTTGCAATGTTGCTGAAGTGGCCTAAAAAGTTGCTTTACATTGTGACAAAACAAATTATTTTATCAAGTCTTTTTGCTGGCCATGATTATTAATAATTAGTATTACATGAATGTACATTATGTAATACCATTTTACTATGTTAGTGACACAAAATCAAAATGATTTAATGTTGACACTTTTAAGAACTTTTAAAATGATTAATCATATTAGCGCTGTTAGCATCACTGCAACAGCAGACTCTGGGTATTTTCTGAAGTGCAAATACTCCAACTTTGTGACAAAGTCTTTCAAGAGGATTTCCAAAGCCTCAATACTCCATAGTATGCACAAATTCAAAGGTAAATAAGTGTAGCATTCAAGAAGTTAAGGAAATAGTTTGTTAAGGGCAAAGTTGAGATTCAAGCAGACTGAATTTTAGAGGTTTTGCATCTTAAATCAATAAGAAAAAAATGCAATAAAACTTACCTGGATTGTTGGACATTGTTCGTTTGCTAATCAGTTAAACTCTAGACACTTAAGAGTTATCAGTTTGGTGAGTTTAAACCAACTTTATCCCACATGTTGACCAATACACCAGTCACCTTTTTCTTGGTTTCTGTCCAGAGGAAAGCTCTGGTAACAATGTTCCAGCACTGGTTTGGCGCTGCGGCGGAGGAGGCCTCCGAGGTCAGCAGGGTAGCTGCGTACCTGAAAGAAGTAAAGAGTGAGGCGCCACCTCTGCTGGCATTCCTTGTCAATCTAGCTGATGACAATGGCAACATGGTGCTCCATTACAGCGTGTCCCACTGCAACTACGGCGTCGTGAGGCTGCTGCTGGACACGGGTAAAACGATTGTTGGCAACCTTTGCCTTAGGAAATGCTTTTGCTGTGCTGTAGTTGATAACAGAATCTCTTCTGTAAAGGCATGAGTGACGTAAATGTTCAGAACAATGCTGGATACACAGCTGTGATGCTGGCGTCACTCACCGCTCCAGATGGGCCTGCTGGGATGGAGGTCGTCCGAAAGCTAATGGAGATGGGAAACGTTAATATTCGCTCCAGTCAGGTAACACTGTGTAATCAATCTGTTGTCAAATAAAAAATCATGTTATGTCAAGACTTTCTTTTTGTTTTGCAAGTCGTCCGAGTTTGCGGGAGTTTAATGGTCCAATTTTTGTTTCTCTTACCACAGACAGGCCAGACAGCTTTGCACTTGGCGGTGAGACACGGCCGAGTTGTCATGGTCCGCTTGTTGCTGAGCTGTGGAGCCGACGCCAACATCCAGGACAACCAGGGAATGACATCCCTCATGTTCGCATCAGAACGAGGCCACACGCACATTGCCAGACTGCTGCTAGAAAGAAGTCAGTGTGACCTGACCCTGACTGACAAGGTAAAACTATAGCCAACAGCTAAATCCAGTTCAGGTTCATCTCAAAGTACGGCACTATCAGCAGTCAGAGCTCCAGACTTCAACGACAACATGCCACCTGTGAGACTTCTTGATCGATTGCTGCGATCAAGAAGCCACTGATAGGAAGGAAACTGTTTATAGGTTTCCTTCCTGTCTGATTTTTATTCCAGCCATCTGGAATAAAAATCATTCCGATGTGTGGAGAATGTATCAGGACATTCTGCACGTTCACTGCTAGCTGCATCAGACCAAGCATGGCCTGTCTGTACAAGAAATATCCTAAGGCCAACTTAAACGACATTGAGTCAATATTTCCCAGCCTCAGGCTCCCAGATTGTTACCTGTAGACAGAGGAGAACCTGACATCTTTGTCCACACAGGTGGGATTGTTTGTTACTTGCCAGGGAAATTCAAGTCTAAAACAGAAATCCACTTGGATGAACCTGTCCCTCTCTTTTTCCCCTGTCTCCTATTCCTTTGAGAGATAGACGGATCTCCGACTAGAAGGAATAGTTATCCACACAAGGTGTCTTGGGAAAAGAATACAAAAAAGACTACACTGATAAGATACTGAAAGTTTATTGATTATTTGAGCCAAATCTCTTTAAAAACTCATCAGTAGAAGTAGATTATATGCTTTTCTTTGTCATTTGTCTCTACTAGTATTACTAGTCTGGTTTGTTAGGTGTGTGTTTGATGTTTGACAAATGGTTTTCTAATCTAAGCATTTCTAGAGGGGCGTAAAATCGATATAAGTGTCAGAATTCCGAAAAAACAAAGGAAAAAAGTCTCAAATGATGTGTTGATGTAAACTGTTATGTCTACAGATGATAACATTGCTAACATTTGCAGGACAGGTATTTTTGTCAAAACAACAAACAATGACAAAATGTCAGAGCACCTCAATTTATTTTGCTATCATGCCAGTGCTAATGTGTGTTTCCTCTCCCTTCCTTTCTTAGCGGGGCCAAACTGCGCTCTCCATTGCCAAGCAAGGTTCCCACACTGACACAGCGGCCCTCCTGCAGGCCCACGCTAAGGCTCGAGCTCTCTGAAACTGGGAAACTCAAGATCCGCCAGTTCATCATCTTCTTTGCTTGAGGCACCTAAAAAGAGGCTAAACAGTTTATTTCCTGATAGCGTTTTGTATTTTCTGAACTGCTGCATGAGCATTAGCTTTAGCCTTGGACGGGAAGCCATCAGATAAATAAGACTGTACACAATTATTTTTTTATTTTATTATTATTTACAGCTAGGAATGACTGGTGGCTGTTGATGCACTATGCAGTAAATATGATTTATTTCTTATGTTTTTATGTGATTGTTATAGTTTTCTCAGATCTTTGCACAGCTTAACTCTGCAAACTATGCAATGGAAAAAGTATTTATTCTTAAAAGTTTTATTGTATATGAGTATGACTTATGGGTAACAATCAACAAGTTATATAAATATAAAAATAAAAAATTCCAAAAAAAAATTCCCTTCTCACCCACCGTGGGTGGTGTTTCTTCCTCTTAGCTCTTAGCTCGGGTCCTCTACCAGAGGCCTGGGAGCTTGAGGGTTCTGCGCAGTATCTTGGCTGTGCCTAGGACTGCACAT
>CAEFZY010048594.1:0-14386 GCA_903066815.1 Brachyrhaphis roseni
ACAACTGGATAACATTTTCCTGCAAGCTGTCACGGACATTTTGAGCGCACACACGAGTGGATTGGATGATATTTGGGCTTCGATCAAGACTTCTAAAGGTAGGATGCAGAAATATATGTTTTTAATTTTTATCACAAACTATTACTTGTGAGCGTCTGTGGTGGATAGAGAAGTTAAAATGGAGTTGATAGTCGTTTTCTGTTAGATGTCCTGATTCTAAAGAGGTATGGCATGGGTATGTTGGCATTGTTTTTGGCTGAGTTATGTGCGGTCATAAAAAAAAATATGCAAATCGCCCGGGCTCGGGCGGGTGGAGGTTAAGTGGGTAGAAACTAATGCAAAAACACACAAAGATGGAACAATCCTAAGCAAATACCAGTTCACCATCCAGGAAGCCCACAACTAGAACCTTACCATTAGATCATATGCCTTGATCTAATAGTTTTAGATCAAAGCATAATAAATTGATAGAATGGCCTACTCAATTAAGAAAATGCTTCAAGTGTTGAAGTCTGGCAGAGTGTGAACTATTTTGTGAAAAAGACTGAGCAAACATTTCATTCTGCATCTGCAAGGCCAATAGAAACATAACAAAAATGATCTGTTGAGGAAGGGAACTATAATTGGAGATGAAATTATGACCTCACACTGAAGAGCCTTTCTTTATTGGAAGGCTCTTCAGTGTGATTACTTGATGCGTGCTTAGATCAGATTACTGTATTTATCAAGTTATGCATTGTTAGATAAGATGTCTGTGACACATTATTCCCCACAAGTGTGGTAAAACTTGGAATGAGACATAGAAATGATCTGTGACTTCACCAAGTGACTTGCTTTTAAGCCTCATTTTCATAAATATGTGCTGTATAACTGGAGAGGAAAAACAAAAAATATAGTTGAATTTTCTATATTTTATTGTGTTTGAAGACAAATGCTTTCAAGATTGGTGTGTCTCTTCAACATGCGGACTGGTTTTAGCAGAGCAGGAAGATACCCCGCCCCCACCAATACCAGAATGCAATGCGGTGTGACCTCCCTGTTGCTGCGAAAGGTGGCTTTGCAAAGTATTGCTACTAAGGCTGAATACATACAGTAGTTTCACCACAATTTAACTCGACTTTATTTGACATACTTGGAAGAAAGTCGACATCTCAATGCCATTAGAAGTGAAAGTGAGCAGTCCGGTCGCTGTGTCAATCAAGCAGCCAATTTCCAACCCCGCACTCCGACGACTCTGAGACAAGCCCGTAGCTTCTCCAGCACAAACCATGAAACAGTTGCTTCGCTTCACACTGCAAGGATTCAAAAACATTCAACTAGCAGCCTGGCTGTAACATGTCTAATTCAGATAGAACATTAAAACTATGAAGCCAAGGGGATTTTAACCTGACAAGAGCAAGTAGACAAAAAAAATATGTAACTGTCTTTATGCACATTAACCTTTCTTGAACTTTGCCACTGTCGTCGCCAAGGGTGACAGTTACTGTGACAACGTTGTCCGTGTCAAACGTTGAGCCATGCTGATGAAAGTCAGAGGTCACCCAGCCTATCCACACATTGAATGGCTCCTGGCCAGGAAGAATCCTCACTGCAAAATAATACTGTAACAAAGAGGTCATTGAGTGTCTCAGTTTGACATTCAAATCATGTTTTTGGATGTTTTGAATTATTGTGGCTGGTAATTAGAGAAGAACCACGGCGCACTGCAAGTGCACAAGCTTTGTGTAACAATTTGTTAGATTTTTTCCCACTCTAGGATAGAAGATTGACAATGCAATCTTGTCAGAAATTGCAGAAATAAATAATTAAAAAAAACAACCCACATTTAATTAGCACCAGCCATGTGTAGTGCAATGAAGTGGTTGTGATGAAATGAGATAATGAGAAAAACTTACTCTGAAGCTCTGGATGAGGTGATCGTAGTTATCCTTTTCAACAATAACGTCTTCTAGAAGCCGTGCAGAGGAGTTGCTGCTGACTAAGCCTGGTTTATTCCTTTTCATCATGAACCTTTCAGATAACAGAACGTGAACAGAGTTATGCAGTATCTGTTTCCTGCCATTGTTTCTTTGAATTCATTAAATTTTTCTAATTTTTCCCTCCTATTCAATCTGAAAATGTATTATACCAAGTTGCTATTATTATTGTAATCACACAGCAGACACAGAAATGGTTTGAAAGCATAAGAACATTATTATTCTGCCTAAATAAACAGTTATGCCATGCATATTGATTATACATTTATAGCTTACAAGTAGATTGATTTTGTTTTTCCTGAGCTGTTTAACTTAGTTATGATAAGATTAAGCTCCTATAGGACCTTCGGATGACTTTTCCTTTTATACTGTTGCTCTCCAATTACACATTATTTTCTGCTTTTAACTTTGCTCTCTGTATTATTTCCACAGAACAGACACCTGGCCCAGTATTTCCAGGTTTAATTATGAAGATTTCCTGTATGGAATATTTGACAGAGCTACTGCTAGATTTAGGTTTTAGTTCTGTATAAGCCCTGACCCCATGCTTCTTACCTAGGTCTGCTCCTAGTTTCTAGCCTCATGGTTCTTTGCTTAGCTAGCTTTCTTTGCTGAATAGAGTTATTGCTGCCACTGAGTGTATGCACCATTTTATAGAAAATTGTCCAGGCCAAGTGGCTCTTTTTTTTTAGCTGTGTTTCTTTCTTAAGTAAGATACTCACTGGGATATTGCTCTTAATATCCCCGCATACTCTTTGTTTTTCTTTCCCACAAAAGGTACCCCTGTGGGGGATTTTTTAAGTGTTTCCTTTCTCTCCTCATAACCTCCTGCCAGTCACAGAAAATGGTGATGCATGCTGAGTTGAGTTCTAGAGAAAATTGTTTTCCTGTTAAAAGGAAGTCGTTCTTTTCTTTGGTCATCACACGTTTGCTCCGGATCAAGCACAGCTGCAAAAGCAATGACCTGATCCAAACAAGTGAGGGTCCTTAAAGCAATGTTTACCAATATAATGAAATCAGCTCAACTTTATTCTACTAGAACTTGGGTTTAATTGGGCTGCATGCACAAATTTAACTATAACTATAATAAGAACTTCATGAATTGGAGTGATATGTCCTGTGAGAGAAAATTTGCAATAAACTGTTGTAGTATAAGTTAACTGAATCGAAATTGAGAGTTTTTTCCAAATTTCAGAATGAGTTTCCTTTTTTTTTTACTCTCTATCACCTACCGCTGTTTCAGTTTAGATGTTTTTTCATAACTGTGATCCTTGTGGTCGAGCTCATCTCTTGAGCCGGCAAAGCTGCGTGCTGACTTCATCAGAACTTCAAAGTCAGAGTCTGTGTCCTCCAGCTCCTTCCTCACTGAAAGACAACAGGCGTTAATTACAGCGTGGCCCTGGGGAGCTTAACCAGAACAATCCATGAAGGTCATGATAGCAGAATATCACCGATCTGGACAGGGGGGGATAAATCTGGATAATTGCAGCTGAATCCCATACACAATTTGCAGTATTTCACTCAACGGGTGACTGGTTTTCATGTGTTGCACTAGACACAATGTTATCTGTGGGAGTCCTCTCTGCGAGCAATGCCTCCAAACCTGAACTTGGAGTTAGAGAGCTGGAGGGGACTTGAAGCCCAACCTCTGCAGGGCTTCTGAGTGTGGTAGCACATTGGATGGGCATGCTGAGTCGGTAAAAGCCCATCTCACTTCCTCCACCATGTTGCACCAACACCCGCTGAGAGACCCTCAGGCTGGATAAGGAATCCATTGGGCCCCTATGTCGAGTAACCTTGAATGAGATTTGCACATTGTTTTCGGGATCAAGGTTGTGCATCGAAACATCAATAGAACTACATATAATGCTAGGTCCCAGAGACGACTATGTATAAACAATCCAACAATTACTCTATGATGTTGGGTCCTTGGAAATGCGTAGTAAAAAAAATAAAAATGCCCCGACTATTGCACTGACCTGTAAGCTGTGATCATCAGGCAGAACTGAAGTAAACTGGGGCAGTCTCCAACTCATCCACAGAGGTGGGTCTCTGGTCATATTAAAAGCAAGGGGTTTATATCCCTCTTGCTGCCCACACACGTTAAAGTACTGCAGAGACTCCACCTGGCGGCCCAGATTCATCCTCCCCACCTGATTAACCCCAACACTGACCACAGGCAACAGGCCTAAAAGAAAGAGAAAAAAAAAAACCAAGAAAGAGAAGACTAAAAAAAAGCATTCACCAGGTTATTTTAAAGATAAAGCAAAAAAAAATAAAATTTAAAATTCTGTGAGAGTATTTACCCTCTTATAGAGTTGTCCTACTCTTTGTCACAAGTGAATTCAGTTTTCTGAAATCTTCATCAACCAGTAAAAGGTTATCCAAAGCAACCTATCCCTGTAAAAAAATTACTTCCCCCATGTTAAATTCTGAATTATCTGTGAGAAACAACTTTGAGTTCAGCTTAACTGGCTACACCCAAGTCTGAACACTGCCAGAATTGCAAAATCAAGAACTCACTGGGAGCAAAAACAGCATCCAAAAGAGGAGACGAAAACCACAAAAAAAGCACAAAGCCTAAGACTCACATTTGAAAACTCGACAAAAAATCTATGGCGATTTTCTGTGGAACAATTCTAATACAAGTGCTCCATAAGACTTAGTTCCTAAGGTCATCGTCTATAGTTCCTACTATCTCTGTGCCCTCAGCCTGCCCGCTCTCCAATATATCACCTGGATTCCCATAAATGACGGAAGCCTGAGTTTTGCTCTCTACCACAAAAACTTGACAGAGAATTACAGGTGGCCTTATGCGGTTATGGAGCTTCAGAAAGGTTGAAAACAAATCCACCAACAATTTCACATCAGAATGACTCCAAAGCCCTCTTTAGCAAGATGTTGGCGTGGTCTACTCATAGTATTGAATTTAAATCTAATCAAGCTACTGAAGTTACTTGAAATCCACTGTGGATCAAACATTTCTACAACGGAGAGTGGGCAAAAGTTACCCACCAATAATGTAAATGACTCATTACCAGTTACTGTAAACACCTAATCCACCAGTTGCGACAAATGGGGGCACAACCAATTATTAGGCTTAGGAGACAATTACTTTTGTACATGGGTCATAGTGACAAAATCAGATGCTTTTTTTCCCTTAAAAATTCTGAAAGTGCATTTGAACAGGTTATGTTGAAATTTTCTTGATGATGAGAAATACTAAAGGGCATCAAAAAAAACAGAAGAAATATGTAAGGGGTCAAATACTTTTTACCAGCAATGTATAGTGGTATGTCTTTTTTTCCCCCTCAAAGTTTCATGCATAAGATCAGTGTATGTAGATGTCAGTGTATGTAGATTGGTATGCAAATTTCAGCAAAAGGATTTTCCCACACCATCTCTGATATCCAAATCCTTGGCAGCCAGCTCTGATCCTCTGTCATTAAACAGCAGCTCTCCATTGAGCGTGACCATCATGGTGCCTTCGAACATGTCCACCAAGCAACCCACCACATCGCCTCTGAGCCAGCGCCGTCCCAGGGGCTCACCACCCTGATGGCACCACTGAGCCTGAAACCAAGAGCATCTTTTTACTTGAGCAGTCAGAGACATTCAGAAAAACAACATCAAAGTACCAGAAATGGCTTACGTGAATGTACATACACAGGCTCAGTATTGAGTTAATGAAAACTTTAGATGGTATAAACACTTGAAAATCTGTTATTTTGTTTGTTTCTAAAAAGCTGTCATGGAAAGAGGTTGTTTTTGACCCATATTCAGGGGTAAGGATGGGAGGAGCATGATAAGATGACCTGAATACATAATAATTGAATCAATTACTATGTATTGATTCATAGTAATTGAATCAATACATTCAATTATTGTTCAATTATTGTTCTACTCGGTTACTTACACAGGTAAGTAACTGAATAGATACTTGCCACAGAGAGTAAAGTGATTAAACAAAGAGTCCAACACATAATTCAAAACATGTGGATTAAGCACTAGTTTAAAATCACAGCCCTAATGAAGACCAGTAACTGGAAAACCATCAATTAGAATAATCGGTAATGAAAAGGTAACTTAATAGTTTTGTTTTAAACTCATGTCTTCACACCAGGCATACATTTTATGACTTTCACACTATATATTGGAAACTTTGATTTCCCCTGATTACAATAAATCTATTTATCTTTTTTGAAGATGTATGTGTGGCCTCCTTCATAATTTTAACAAAACCCTGTTTATCTCTGATCTTGTGTAAGCAGCATATTAATGATGAGCTGTGCATAACTGTTGACAGAAATGAATCCTTAACTAGTAAGAGAATTTAAGCATTGCATTTTGAATGTTAGGTTTGTAAAAAAAAAAAAAAAAACAAATGCAGGGAAGGTCACTGACATGCATTTATAACTTAAGTGTTATAAATGTCAATTACCAAACTGAAATCAAAACCCACGTTCATTTTTGCTTTATGGAGAATAAAGCTTACTTGGTTATGACATGTCTGGGTCAAAATAAATACAGTCCCTCTTTAAAGGAGGGTTGAATGCATTTAGCACAAACAGCCTTGAAGCAAATTATGCTGTAAAATTGGTTTGTAAGTGGTTCAAATTATTGATGTTTGAATAAATCAAACAAAACAAATGTTTAGCAAGGATCAGGTAAATTGCTTGTTGATATTACACAAGTAATTTAAAAAGTAAGAAAAAATATAAACCTAGACCATTTGCATGAAATTTATTTTGAATTAAAAAAAGACAATGTCTGATAGTTTGTTTCATTTTATTTTTCTGAATGACATGGGCTACTTTTTGTCTCGAAATAAAAAACTTTCTAACATCACAGTCTAGACTATGTTTTTTTTGTTTGGTTGGTTTTTTTTAAAAGTAGAACTGACTGAGATTTTGGTTTCCGCAACAGCGAGAATCTTTGGAAATATCAGAAGTTGTAAAATTGGAATGCCTCACCTCAAACCCATCAAAGACATAAGCCTGGTCATCTGAGCCGAGCTCTTTATCTGGAGTACAGCCCGGTCGGGCCCAGCCCACTCTCATATTCCCGGCTGTCAGTACCTCAAATTCAAAATACCACTTCCCCATGGTCACCGCGTAGGATTTATCTGGTCTGAACACTCTGCTCTTCTCCACAGAAAAGAGGCATGGCTTTGATAAAGGAGCTGCCAGTCAAAGAAATAGTGCAAACATGGTTATCTCGGAAAATAAAAATTTAATTTGCACCCAAAACGTGTTAAATAGTTCATCTTTGCAATACGGACAGATGTCACAGCAATGAACCATAATTTAAAAATAGTAACTTGGGAGTTTTCATTTAGTTTTATAAGTTAGCCATTCCTTGACATTACCTACAGTGTTTATGAGATCTATAATAGGTTGCAGTGTGATGCATTTAATTTGGGCTTTGGTTCATACTCTGTTCCTGGCTTAGGGACTCCAGGCTGTAGCCAAATGCCAGCAGGAGACGGATGGCCTCTCTCACGCTCTCCAGGCCTGCTTTCCTCATCCTTTCATCAACAAGGCTGTAAGGCACAAGATGAGGACTCCGTTTCCCCTTTATATTCTTTAAAAAAAAAAAAAAGTACAGGATTGGTAAAGAGCAAAACAGGAAATAAATTACGCCTGAAAAACCTTCAACGATGTTAGCCTTGAGAAAACGGATCACTTTCTTTGCAAAAACTTGGTGTAATTATTTTTAATTGCACCATTCTAAATATAATTAAAACATGTTAAACTATGAATTGTACTTTTATTGCTGCAGGACAGTTGGGTGTAAAATAGAAACAACTGAAAATACCTTTTTTGTTTACTAATTTAATTCAAAAACTAAAAAATCAACACACAAGATCATGTGTTCCAAGGGTTTGTGTCGATTCATTTCAATGGTTAAAGCTGAATAAAACCCAGAATTGTCTCTCAGAAAAAGTATTAAGTAAGTAAAGCTCCAAGGAGTTCTGTTCATTTACATTGACTTCAGGTTAGCTTAGTTGTTAGGATGTGTATGCCTGTAGATATTTATTGGTACCATTTATTGTTTTGGCATTATGTTTTTATAAATACTGTTTATTTATTGCTGTTTTTTAATATTTTTTATTAACCCTTTCTTAAGGGTTAATTTTTCTTGGTATGTCTGGTGAAACTGCTCAGGGTATAAAAGCCAGCTTCTTTGTGTCACTGTATAATGGTATTTGGTGCAAATCTGACCGTCAGTTCTTCAATAAATCCACCTCAGCTTCAGTTTGTTGCCATGCCTCCTTCTAAACACTAATCCTCCACCGTTCAAAGTGACAAGATTTTGAGGTGTGGAGGATGACAAGAGTGGCACAGAGTCCAAGTTCAATGAGGTTCTGTGTGACATTTCTACAGGCAGTAAATGATTTGAAAAGCCTCATTGTCTACTGATGTTGGTACCCTCTCCATCATAAGCTACAAGTTTTATAAAACATAGTGATTTAATTTTTCAGCAAGTCTTGGTACCTGAACAAACTGGGTAAATTATCAATACCTGATTTAATCTCAGTGCTTGACCAACAAACAAACTGGCCTGATCTAAACCAATAGTCCTCTGACAAATGTGACTCCAACTCGTGTGTGGTTTCAAGCATCTGAGTGGTGTCCAAAGTACTCAACTGCTTTGGATGTTATACAAATCATCTAATTGGTTCAAAAGCATTACAATGTTATCCAGATGAATCATTTAACATGAATAAATGAGTGTGTCAGAGTAGAAAATCCCTTCCTCTACCTATGCTTGCAACATTTCTCTGTTAATATCCTTTTCATTGGTGTTATGTAATGTAATTTAATAGCAAAATAAATTCTGGTTTTCATTAGCTGTAAGTGTTAATTATTGAAATTAGCTGAAATAAATACCCAACAATTTCACTCTTTATGTAATGGTAACATTTGCTTTGAAGTTGACCATTTGAGTAGAATTAGTGAAATAAATAAACTTTGATGGCATTCTAATGTGCTGAGTTGCATCTGTATACAACCACTACAAAAAATAAAAAAAATAGCACCTGCTCAGGTCCATAGGTCCATCCCTGTTTGATGCGCTCTCTGGCCCAGATATTATGATGGTTTTCTGCCAACAGGGTAACCACATCCTTGTCAGCTGAACTGAGAGTAATTTGTCTTAAATCTATTGGTGCAGGGCTGTAGCCGCAGGGCAACTCATACCTGAAAGAGATGACAGAGGAAAGATCTAATCTGATCTAATCTGATAGAGCTAAACGCATCAAGCGTTTAGCTCTATCAAAAATCTAACTTGACTGTCATGACACCAGGATATTTCATTCTGAATACAAAATTAAAATAATTACTTTGTGTGTAGTCTCATGTATTTGATGCGTTCCTCAGCGTGGTCATCTGCCAAACCAATGTGAAAACCAAGGGCAAGCACCGTCCTCCAATGGAAGAAGAGAAGCACTCAGTAACAGAGAAGGCAGTTCTTAAAATTTAAACTGTTTAAATACAACAAGGTTTTGATTTGAATTAGTTTTTAATTTTATGTTTTGAAGTGCTGGAGCTCACTTTAGTATGTCCTCAGCCATTTGAAGGTTCTGGTTTCTCTCCTGCTCTGGAAGCTTGGAGAACTCCATGAGACAAGGGTCGTGTTGTTTACCTTCGTCTTTCACCTGTTTGACAAAAAGCATTTGCTCTTTCATACCAAAAGTAGAACTGAAGCACAGGAGTTAGTTCAACTTTTTCAAAAAAACAACTTTTCTTACTGGTCCGTTTGTCCATCCAAGGTCAATTCTGTCCTTTACCCAGAGTTCGTGAAAATTTTCTGCCATTTTTTCTCGGATGTCTTCAAGTTGTGGAGGTAACACAACCTAAAATAGTTCAATCTCTGTTAATGCACTACTGCAACTTAATTCAGGCTAGAGCTTATCAAGCTAGTAGATGCCGGGGGACCGAAGTCACTCCACATTGAATTGCCAGTTTAACATCAAAACAGATTAAGAGGCAACATGCTTCAAAATCCATACATACAAGCTTGACTGGAACTTGTACCATCCTACAGACATAACCCGCATGATTTGTGGAGGAGAGTGTCCGAGTCAAAGTACAGTGCCCAGTGAACAGCAAAGTAACTTCAAATTGGGTGACAATATTTGTTTAGAATGACATTTTTACTAAATTTGACTTTCTTTAGATAAAAAATATGTGTGTGTGTGCTGGATGTTACCTTGCTGATGTCTACTGGAGAAGGGGTGAAAGTAACTGGAGTGACTGGCACCGAGGGGCCAATGAGCTCTTTTTTTCCCTCTTCACAGTCCGAGATATATTTCTGACACGGCTCTACCCTCAGTTTGACTTTGGGGAGCAAAGCCTCAGAGCATGAAGCATAGCCTGGTGGGGGCAGGAAGCGAAACTCTCCATGTCCCCCGCCAAACAGAAAACGAACCCTGATGTTCAGGAAAAGGACAAAAAAGGCAGTAATGGTTTTCGATAAACAAAAAAAAAAAAAAAAAGTCTTCTTCCAGTACATTTACATTTATTTGTCATTAATATAAAATAAAAATAAAAAACGGAACATTAACTCGAACTGAATGGGAGAGAGAGAGATCAGTTTCAGGATTTTAACACTGCTGACCTGACTCCAGCTGAGAAGCTGACCACAGGATACAGAAGTCCATTAGAATTGAAGTTCTCCAGCATGCCCTGCACCGGCAGACCGTTGACCCGGAAGGAGATGCATGGAACCGTGAGGTCGAGACAGCAGCTAACCACATCATTATCTTTCAGCAGATGAGAGAAGGGGGAACTGACTTTACGGCCCACACAACCTGAAATTCAGGTCAGGCAGGAACAGGTCACTGGAAAGTGATTACTGTACGAAAAATGTAATCTGTATTAAGATGTAGCACTGCTCTCACACTGACTAAATAGGCAATAAAGGTTAATGCAAATATGTAAAAAAATGTTTTGTCCGTGATGTGTCATTTTCTTTCATAGGAATTTGCAATGAACATTTTCCACAGACTGATGTCACTTCTTAATAAACTTTGCACTTTCACTAAGAATCCTAATTTACTCAAAACACTTCTGATTTCTCACAGTGATACATTCACTTTTTAAAATTCATATTATATACATTAAATATGCACAGTGGTGTGTTTCGTCTTTTATTTAGGTGATACTGGCTTCCAACTAAAAATAAATAAAACTGAAAATTTGAACATTGAATAGGATGAATAAAAATTTATTTTTATGTCACAGGTCTGTTTTGGGAACAAACAAGAAAATAGCCCTCCCTGTGTAATGAAGCTATATACAGGTTTAATTTTTCAAACTTTATTACTAATGCAAAGCATCTTTCAAATAATGTACAAATCTACTGTGATGTGAATGTAATACATTGATATGAATATATATTCTGAAGCGATACTAATGACAATAAACTGGGATTACAAAACCACACCGAAGTTATGCAGTTCCCCAAAAAGTACACCATAAGGACTTTCTCTTACTCACCTGACCACAGGTGTAGCCCATCAAAGCCAAATGAATAGAGGTCATCTCCAACTCCATTGCCCCCCCAGCCCTCTCCTCCTGTGGGCCTGGGCAGGTAGCCTTTGGTGAAGGCCCAGCCAACACGCAGGTGTGTCGGTTCGGCTGTGAGAAATGGGTCAGCATGATCAACGACCAACTCATAGTACCACCTCCGATGCTGAGCCGAGGCCTCTCCCATGGCCAGGAAGATGTTTGCTCTCATGCTGCAGTGGGGGTGTTGAAGAAGGAAAGAAAGGGCAAAGAAAACAAAAGATTAGGGAATAGTATAATTTTGAAATTTAGCCGTATAGAGGTATTTGTCCAAACGTGACAGTAGTCAATAGTTAGAACTTGTTCAGTGAATACATGTTGAAATAATAGGAGAAACTTAAAGTGACACAGAGCATTTGGGAAACTCATTTCTGATCACTGTATCAAACCAAAGTCACGATCAAGGCGGTACTTGCTTTTTAAGAATAAGTCAACTGCATAAATTAAGTAGCACCATATCAAAACAATTGTTCAGGCTCAAATTTCATCAATAAATGTCTGTTCTTGAATAAATTCAATCGCATCTGTGGAAAATATTAATACTATTTATGAGTGGTAGGTTTCTCACACAAAGCATGAATATTTTTTCCATTTAAAACAACTCAAGTAAATGTCATTTATGTGAAGCTACTGTCTGCTACTATGTAAATACATGTTCTGTAGATTGCTGGTTCTGTGTTACATGTTCTGGTTCCTGTTTGTTCCATTTCTTCCACCTGTCTAAATAAATGTCCTAAAACCATGTTCTGAGAAGTTACTTCCGCTCCGCAAACTGGGGGTAAACTAGCACATCCATTTTGTAAAACAGAACATCTTTTAATTAAAAAATGAGAATTTAGTGAAAATAAATAAATAAATAAATAATAACACATACACAGAGGATTAAGCAGTTTAAATTAATTTAACTGAGAGTCCCAGAGGAAAAGAAATTTGAATTTTAGAAAACGTGATTTCATTTTTTTTCTCTGTTGACGTCTTTTTAAAACATGATTGGAGAGAAGTCAACAACGTTATCTTCTACACAGAATTATCAGCACAAACACAAAGCCGTCTTTCATACAAAGTTGATGTGTTTTTGCCAGCCAGCTCTTCATTACACCATTAACTTAAAAACAGCACGTATTGAAAATTCAATTATACTACAAAGAAAAACTTCACTCCTGTCAACTTTATGTGCTCTGTAAGCAAATATGAATCCATTCATAAGCATTTAATGGCTGTGTGCTCTCACTTGATTGCTTAAGAAATGTAGACTATTTTAACCAGTTAAAATGCTTCTCTTTATACTCCATTAATCAAGCACAATATTAAGTTTGACTTGGAAAAATTGTACAAGATGAGTCAAAACATGATAAATAAAAAAGGAGAGATTCTTATATCTGAGTGAAAAGGTATAAGAATACCTTCTTCATGGTATTCTTATGCCATGAAGAAGAAAGGAAAGGGAATGGACTTCAGCGGTGCATGCATGATTAAACAGAGATAGATGTACACTCGGAGAGAGAGAGAAAATAACATATAAAAGAAGCAATTCTGCTAGTTTTCAAGAAAGTACAGACTGAAAAGCTAAAACATCATAAAACCCCAAAGGAAAACAGGCAAAAAGGAAACTGCCTTTTAAGATCAGATTGGCACAGTGGGGCAAAAATTCAAAGGAAGAAGAAGAAGAAGAACATGAAAGATGATGAAACTGATTAAAATGTGTTCACAGATTAACTGAGATGGCTCTTATCACCTCAGGCAACAAATATCTACACCAATGTCCCACTGGAAAGGTTAGGATTTACACCTGTAACATGAACGATATGGAGCTACTTGATTCTAAAGCCAAAATCAGCACAGTCACAATTGTTAAACGCAATTATTCAATGCACTTGGATTGATTTATGCATCCTACAATAAGAAGAAAATAATAGTACACTTTCAAAACGGGATGTTTCTGGATCTAGTTTTTGTAAAGAGTTGGAGCCAAAATGAAAACTAAAGTGATATTTTAATAAGTGCCCGAGTGTGATCTGTTCAAAAACAGGAGTGGAAAATAAACCTCAAAAAAAAAACAATTAACTGAGATGAAAAGACATTTTCAGCAAAGGCCAAGAGATACAAAAGATAAGACAATAAATTAACATTTCACAGAGAGAAAAACAAGGAAAGATTGAAGACTACAAAGTATTATTAGCGTGTTTCTTAAACCCTATTTTTATCTGACAAATTACAGCAAACCACCTTTGTTTTGTGATTTTTATGAGTTGTGAATGACACAAACTGACAAAACTCCAAATAAGTTTGCATGCAGTGAAATTCAGAGTAAATGAAAAAGGACACACTAACAGAAGGAGGACTCAGAGACAAATACTCTTAAATAAATTAATAAATCAAGTCTCATTTGAAGGAAAACCTTATGGAGTACCTGGTGACCTGATTAGTCAGTCGCGTCTGAAGTAGCAAATCTCTCTCTGGCAGCAAGCTGTCACAGATGAGGTTCTGATTGGAGCGCACCGCCACACCATGGCACACACACAGTGAGCACAGAACCTCCAGCACCTGCAACACAACCAGTCAGCACTTCACGCAACAACACCTCAATGAGTTCAAGTGATTCAGGCTAAAGATCCCCAATTTCTCTTAAAGCTGCTTTCAACTTTCTCTTATGTCATTCGGTAAACTTTTAGAAATACATTCAACAACTAAATACAAACCGTTCTTTTTATTGTATACCTCAAGTTTACCTGTTCTGCTCCAGTCCATACACATAGAACTCTACAATTATTGGCCTGGTAAAGACTTATAATATGTCTCAAAATAAATTATATATATATATATATATATATATATATA
>CAEFZY010048605.1:0-32814 GCA_903066815.1 Brachyrhaphis roseni
TTGTTTTTTTTTTTTTTTTGGTGTTGTTTTTTTTTTTTTGTTGTTGTATTTTTTTTTTTTTTTTTTTTTTTTTTTTTTGGGGGGGGGGGGGGGGGGGGTTAAAACAGAACTGGAAGACTAATTTGGATATTCCATAAATAATCGAGGTTTAAAATAAAAAGACAACCGTGATTGACTGTCCACTTGTTAAGACTCCTCGGGGACCCCTAACCTTCATCTTAATGACCTGCTGTGCGTCATCGGGAAGTGGAGAACTTTGGCACTGTGGCACCGGGTGGGTCGCTTAAGAATTCCTGTAAAACATCCTTAGATAGAACTTCTTTCTGAGCTAACGACTTTACCGGCATCAGAAGTCTGCCGCATTGTCTTTGTGTTTTCGCACAACCTCCTTTTCCTGCACATTAATGCGCATCCGTGCTTGTGTACGTATACGCGGAGACTCTAAAGTGGCCACTTGGACGCAGATAAGTCCACCTGCTTCCCGTTAGCAGGGGGTCCAGGATATGTCTTGGGATAAACAGTAATGGAGCACATCCTCCTATTAATGCGCTCAGACGGCGCTTTAAATGTAACATGTTTTAATAAGTGCGCAAATGGGCGCATCAGCGGCAATTCATTCAGCATATGGCAGGTTGTTTAACCTTGAAGTAATCTGCGCCCAGCCTTGATAAGTGGATTATATTGATTGAATATTTCCATCCAGTGCCAAAGCACCACGCAGGGGTCGAGTGTAGCAGCAAGCTGCTTATGTTTACAGTGAACATGTGCCTGTGGATCCATCATAACAGTTTGACAGGGCCTGAGCAGCAGGATGACTAAATATTTGGATGTGGAAGGATGGCTGATCAAATAAGTACATGTTTATGTGGGAACTGATTGCAGCTCAGCAGTATCTCAGTTCTCATGATTGTTTGCTCTAGAGTTTTCCTTCAAGCTTTGTTGCACAGGCATCCCACTAATGAAACAAGAAAGCACATGTCTCACTTTCATGACAGATATAACGCATGTGCACAAAATTGATTTTCATCTGTTTTTATTTAACATCTGTTGCTATTGCATAATCTGAAATACTTTTTTTTTTTGCCCTTCTCCCTGCTGCTGTTTTAACAAGTGAAGGGTTTTCCTAAAGACATTTGGTTTTCATTATTGAACTTGCAGAAAGACTCATAATATTGCAAAACAGAATGGTGTTGTCCTGAGCTTCGGACATCACATGTACTGGAGATGTGACTATGACCTCATTCTGATATTCAGGGCCATGAAAAACGTGATTCTTATGAAGCTCACCTAAATCTCTTCTGAGAGACCAAAACAAAGTAGTGCATAGTTATGAAGTAATTTGAGAGATGATCTAAAATGAAAGATAAAGGCTTTTCAAAACATTTTACAACTGAATAGCCAAAAAAATGTGATGCTCATTTTAATTTAGCACCCATTTATGCTGAAACCACTAAATGTCCAATGTAAAATAATGCCATCAGAAGTCAAGTGGTTAGAAATTGGAGTCAACTTGTGAATAATTTAATTGTAGGAAGAATACATATGTTTAAGATCTCATGGGATGTAGGAATTCTCCCTGGTTAAAACCAAGGAACATAGCAGGTGGGTTAGAAATGCAGTTCTTGAGAAGTTTAAAGCAGGGATGTTCCAAACTTTTAACAACTCACCGTTCAGTCCATTGTCTGAAAATGGAAAGAATATGGGACAACTGCAAACTTAAAAATGCATGGCTAACCTGACAGGCTTCTAGGGTATGTTTTCTGATAGACGCTGCCCTTGCCTTGGCCTGGGTTGAGTCTGGAGGAGCTACAGAGTTCTCCTGCCTCAAGCTGCCTAGTTTGTCACAAGCTGAAGCAGGGAGCACAGCAAACAAGTGGAAAAGGTTAAATGAGAGTAAAACAAACATTATGACCCACCAGCAAAAACTGTGTGGCAAACAGTGTGCATCATCCTAAGCACATTATCTTTGTTCGTGAAGCACTGTGGTGAGAAGATCATCTTGGTTCTTCAATGCAATGCCTTACAGTTTAAATTTTTAGGATTTTATTTGTCTTGCAGTGAGGATGTCCCATGTTAGAATCCCAGCTTGGCTTCTTTCTGCATGGATCTTTAATGTGTGTATGTATGCACCATATGTATGCAAGGGTTCTGTCTATATTTCTCAGCTTTTTCAAACAATCCAAACACATGACTATTATAGTCACAGTTATCTACCACTTCCTGCTAGTGTAACATAAAATTCAGATAAAACTAATGGAGGAATGTGGGTGTAATGTGAAACGTTAAAGGGGTTTGACTGCTAATGTAAACTTTGTAGGTTTTGAAAGATATTGCATTTGAAATTCTGATTACTCTCTGTATTCATTTGAAAGCTGTGTTGTTAATTGCTCCTTCCTCCCTCCCAACCCCCACCATCACTCGTAAACATCAGCTTTAGGTCTCCTTGGAGCCCTCTCCCTGTTTTGGGTGTGTAGCCCACACTGCTGCCCACAAGTTTCCATCTACCACAGTTAGAAATATGAACCATGAGAGGAAATGTGGTTTTCGTTTTTCCGCCAATCATTGTACTGCACTTTTAGACGGGCCTACATTTCTGAAAATTGTCATCAGTGGTAACAGTTGAATTGCATATAATGGATGTTGGTGTCAGCCATGCAGCCAGTTCTGTTGGAAGTAATCAGCTTCAACCCACACTCGCTCTGCAACATTTTACAAAAAAATTATTCATTCTGTGCTTTTAGAGATCCCTCTGATAAGAATGTTTAACCAAATTCTGCTGACACATGTTCATATGTGACTAACATTCTGTAGGATTAATCCTATTCTTAAACTACTGAGTATGTTTTCATCAGAAACAGCCTGATACTTTACATACTCACCTCTTCAAAGGTCCAGCCACACTTCTAGTATATGTTGACAATTTTCTCTTGGTGAACAAAGTTTCTTTCATGTTCAGTTCTGGAGAACTATAACATACAGTCCAGAGATACCTGGACTTCAGGCAGGTCAAAGTAGAACAAACTGCTGATTTTACTACTAGACTTAATAGTTAGCCTGCATTGTGTGAACTTATTTAAGAACTTGTCAGTTATTCTAATTTATGGGATCAATGTTTAAATGACATGAAATTCCAAAACTCACTGCATCCCAATAAAAGGTATTGGGTATTTCTGGGAATATAATATGATTTTGGAACTCACAGAGGAGCTAGGATTTTGCTTTTTGAAATAAAATATGTAATGAAGCAGACATGAAAATAATCCAAGGGTTGCTGAAGGCTCACGGTGCTGAGTGGTGAAGGCTTACAGTTTCTGTTCATGCATGCAACCCTGGATCTGAATAGCAGAGGCTGAAATGGGTAATATGCTTATGAATTTTATTCCTGTAAAATGTGTAAACAAGGTCACACCAAAACAAACAAGCTCTGTAAACACAAAACTTGGACTAGTCAGCTGAGCGACTAATGAAATGTTGCAATCAATAATTACATTTTCAAAAAACTAAGTGAGGAAAAATTATCAAAATAATTATTAGGAAAACTTATAGCTGGTGAGGGAGTTTGCATTGGTCTTTTTTTTATGTACAGTCATTTTCAGTAAATTAGAATATCTGCACATGCATAATCACGGTTAGATTAAAAGTACCTTTTTAAAATAACCTTTAAGCAGGTAGTTTTTATTTTAAATGCAAAAGACATTTTGGCTATAAGAATTCCTTTTTGTTCTGATATAATCTAAAATGTTGTGTTCATTAGCTGTAACAGAAACTCATCTTAATAGAAATGAAGGCTTGAAAACATTGATGTGTAAACAATCTATCGTATGTTTCACGTGGTGAATTCAATTATTTAAATAAACGTTTTAAAAGCATTCTAATTTATTGAATATAATTTTTTTTTCATAAACGGTACTATAAATATTAGACATAGCTGCTCAGTGCTTTAGGCAATTAATTGCATGAATTAAACTGGAGAGGATTCATTTTTTGGTTCAAAGTTTTAATAAATTTTATTTTAGAATTTTTGTCAATGGAAAAAAATAATATTTCGTCACAATTTGGGGTGTAAAGGGTCAGAAAGCTGATGGGTGTTTCTGTGTAGTGTTTTTTATTTATTTATTTATTTATTTATTTTTAATTAGGATACAGACACCAGCCTCGTGGGATTTTACAAAGACCAGCTTGTGTAGATGTTAGATGGATGTTGTTTTGATTGTATCTGTAGTGGTTGGCAGCAAACTCCAAGGTGTTTTATGACGGTTGAGCTCCTCTGATTAACGTATTTAGTGTCTTTGCGCTGACACTGAGATCTGGTAATTCACACATCGTTTGTTCTCCTTTTACTCATTGGGCTTTGCTATTGAGTTTGTAAATGGTGAGCTCGGAAGGCAGGCATTAGTCCAAACTCCCAGTTCCAAACCGGTCCTACTTAACATTTTCCACAGTCCTTCAATCTTTCACTACATGTGTTTTAGAAATGGTACACATGGATTGGGTTGGCAGGGTTTTCTCCAGAAAACCTGCTTAGCTCCGTGATAGGGCTGTCATCTAATGGCCTACTATGTTTTTGAGTAATTTTTTATTTTTTTTTTAACGTTGACTGAAAATTTGAAAATACTGCTAGGTAATTATGCGTTATTGAAAAATGTTATTTACACCGACAGTCTTTAACAAGGCAAACATAAAAAAGGGCTCATTGCAGCCTTTCTGGTGAGATTGGGGCTTGGTCATAAATTGATTTTTATTAGTAGAATTTTCTGTTTTTGAAGATTTAATTTTTGGAAAATCTGCATATTTCATAAATGCTCATAGTTCATTTCCAGAGTAGTGTTACCTCTCTGAAGGGCTATCAAATTTCATGTATTTATTTTTGACTTTGAATTCGTCTACTCATAGAAGAAATGATTGAAATAAAAAATGTTTTTATTTTTTAATATTTTCTGTCATTTGTTTTCTTTTTAAGGAAAAACGTGAGGGGGGGGATGTTTAAAATTGGAAATCAAATGTGTTTCTTGCTTGACTGTGACAATGTGCAGGCTTGTATGATGTCAGACTTCCTTTAAAAACTTGCAATACAGAGAAAACTGTCATGTCAAGCAGTATCGGTACCACATTTTCTGGCATACTAGAAACTGTCACATTTTTCTTGTTTTAATCAGATGGCTGACATTGACTCACTTACACCCCAACTAACAATTTGCAGAAAGAAGGGAGGTAAACTTCACTCAGTCTTAATTTCTTAAACTAGATTACTTTCTTGTCTCGTCCAAACACAGATATCCAACTAAGTCATTTTTAAACATAGTCATACGTCTTTGTTGACTGTAGCTCTGTCGTTTTCATGTCTGTACTTTAAGTCTTCTCTTCCCAGAAGATTTTTCCTCTCCAGACAGTAACATGGAAAGCTCACAGGCTGACATGTGCCAGCCTGTCTCAACATACAGGTTTAGCACACAAGAACACACACTTTGCCAGTGACCGTACAGCTGCTGTTGACTGCAGCATACCAAACGATCACACGGCCTGTGAGGCTTCAGTTGAACCTTGTTGAGTTTACTGTACAGGAGAAGCATCTTGGAACTGTTTACTGGGATATATCTGTTATCTGTCTCTCTTGGCGCCTCGAATCTCTTCCCCGTAGTGGGAACAGAAGAAAACATGGCTGTTGTTTTTGACATGGTGTGTTGACACACCTTGGAGTGAGCCAAGCCCTTTGAGCTGAGTTGGCAGACCGGCTCAAGTGTGCGTTGAGTCGACAATGACGTATTAATACGCAAGGACAAGCAGCCGTCTGTGAAGTGTTAAAACATACCAAGTGCAAACAGGGAATTTGATTTTATTTCACACTGTAAAGTGTTTGGGTTTGCCAGATTTGAACACACACACATTTATCTCCGTCTCTGGAAAATTCAAATTCTGCATTGTTGCTAGTAGCATTTTCTGTTTGCATTGCTGCAGTTTTACATTTTGTTTTTTGGCCCGGTTCTCAAATACCTAGCCACAAACAAGCAGATCTGCATGTCAAAGCAGAACCCCAGGTAAATTTCCATATTAGTCATTATTTTCCTCTGAATCCCTTTTGCATCATGACATACGGAAAGCCAAGATGCATGTCCTTGTTACTTGTAAGAAACTAGAAACATTAAGGATGGATTAATGATAAAATCAGTGTCAAAGCCAGAAGAGAAAAATGTTCATCTTCAGTCATTTATTTAAAAAATATACAGTCTAAACCAGATATAAACATAAATCCAATTTAAAATGCACACATTTCTTCTCACTGCCTGAATTTAAATCGGACCAAACATCTCTTCTTTTAGGTTAGTTAGAATTACCAAAATTATTTCTATTGGCTAATTCAGAAGTGTACATACATTTGGCACTCCCTCACATACAGGAGTATCCATATATCTAAAAAGCAAGCATTTTCTAATTTTGTTAAATTACGGTCTGTTTTTTAAAAAAAATATATTTTCTGTGGTTTTATCTTGTAGGAATTGTGTAGTGGAATAAAAACAATGTTTCTTTTTAGAGTTTTTAATGGTAAACATATGAAAAGTGTTGTATTTATATTCAACTCCCCAGAATAAATACTGTGAAATGTCTTCGCTCTAACAATGTGCTGCATGTCTTTTGGATAATGTTTTTAGCAAGAGAGTGAAATCGTCTAATCTCTTTGTAAAACATCTCAAGACCAGACAGGTTTGGATGAAAGGCATCTTTGAACATCAAACTTAGTCTTACCACAGATTCTTATGTGGATTTAAGAAGGTTTTTTTTTTTTTTTTTTTTATATATATCCAGTGTCACCCTGTATTTAAATAAAACACTTTTCAATCCACTGTGACCAGCTTCACTCTCCCTGTTAAAGAAAATCCCCCAAACCCCACTCCCGAGGTCTGGATATAATCAGACAGAGAAATAAATAAAAAGCTCAACACAGCCATTGGAGGTGCAGGAAAATCTGGAGCTAAAAACAAAGTTTTTGAAAAAAGTCTGTACTTGCTTTCCTCACCTCCACACTGTCACTTTGTGGATTTTTCCGCTGCTAAGAGCACAAAGCTAAGCACTCACTTCGTTTGCATGTACAAGTAAAATTAGTATGTTAAAGAAACACCAAAATGAACAGCTCACAAAAGGGCTGATGCGACTAGCCTGTTGGTTTATCACACATTGGACATTTATAAATAAAAGCAATTCATTTATTTTGAAAAAGTTTCATAAGCTGCTGAACAAGTTATAACCAATCACATCAACAAGGTACTTCAAGTAGAACTTAAGTTATTTAAAATAATTTTGTTATTCTCAGAAGCTAAAGTTTCACACACTCTCCAATAATACGCTCCTGCAGTGTTTGAAAGCCATGACAAAGCTGCAGGGTTGTTTGACACCAGTGGCTTTTATTCATTAATAGCGAGGCAGGAAGTTGGGCAGAAAGAGAAGGGAAAGAAATGCAGTAAAATTGTCTGGGACTGGGAATCAAACTTGGCACTACTGTGTTGAGGATTGTAGTTTCAGCATAAGTTGCAGTCGCTCTACCAATGAGCCACATGGCATCTAAGCTGCAATATTCAATGCTTGTGTAACATTAATTTGCAAATCCCACTTGTCTTCCTTCTTAGAATTGGTGGAAAGTTGAGTTGGGTTTATGTCATTCCTAGATTCAGTTTATGACATTCCTGGAAACTGGAATATGGTAGAAGTATCAGCCACTGGCACTTGTTATTTGTTCACTAATGTATGTATTAGTTCGTACCAGAGGTTCTTGATTATTTCCCCACTGCACTTCTCTTAGATGTGTCTGAAGCAAAGATCAGTGTGTGAAGATTCAGTTTGTCCGTCAGTGGTTGATAGTGCCACGTCACAGATAACTCATTTATATCATAATTGAAGAAGCTAATTTGTCTTCCATAGGTGACAAATGTGGAACCAATGGAACCAGAGTCGCAGTTTAAGAACAATGCTAATATACAAATATAATTTTTTTTTTTTTTTTTAAGCCTGATTCAACCCAAAAAGCACAGAGACAGACTGTGCTTTTCCTCTGTAAAAAGCCAGTCCTTCTACACCACATAATAAAACTGTTTTTTCAAGGAGCAGTTCTTTTTGTGACTAGCTTGGAAAATTGGTACATGCCCCTTTAAGGCAGCTTGCAACGATCAGAGGTCTGTACCTCCTACACAATGTGGCTTGTCCTCTCTGTGTATAGTGTCATTTGCCCACTCCATCATCAGCTCTGGAGCAGAGAGGGAAACCACAGTGGAACTGGATCCATTCTGACTCACACCACTGTTGCACAAGGGACATCTGTCTATGTAGTGCAGTAGTAAATATGTTAAATTATAAGGTAGCCTTTTTGTAGTTGGATTGTTTGTGTACCAGAAGCTTGTGGGCTGAGCTGGATTGAAGCTCAGACACCCCCCCCTTCTATACCTCATGCAAGTGTATCTAATCCCAGGGAGAAGTTGTCGAGTCAGCTGCTTGGTGGGAGTGAAAGGAGTTTGATGGATTAAATACTTATCCTCATTCACTCACTTCACGTTTCCTCTGGACACTGTCGCCTGATGAATTACAATTGGGCTGGAGGAAGTAGGAGGAGAGTGGAAGAAAGAAAGCAGAGAGTTCAAAAGAGATTGATTTTTTTTTTGGTCAACTGACCTTTAGACTGCAGTTAGACACATTAGTCAGACGTTTCTTCACCTTTGTCTTTTAAAGAAAGTGGGGATGGAAAGTTTAAAAGCAAAAGAAGTATGATGAACATTTTCAGTCTGAGGAAAAAAAGATTTGTCCATTACCTTATAAAAAGCATTTTTAAAAGCTTTCTTTTGCTTTTGGTTGTTTTTGAGGTTTGAACAAGATTACTAGAGAAAGGTTCTCAGTTTTAAGCTTGCACAGGAAGAAAGAAAATTATGGATGTTTAAAAACATGCGTGTAGCTTAATTTGTGCATTTTTTTTTTTTTTTTTGTGAAAAAAATATTTTGGTATAGCAGAATCTTGTTTGTAGGATTTTTTTTCAGTGGGAGAAAAAAAAAGTTAAATGTAGTTTTTACATTAATTTACGCATCACAAATATTGGCACCTCTGTAATACTTTGAAAAACCCTTTATGCACTTAATATTTCATAAGAATAAACAGATAAGGATCTTTGACTATTTGCTCCAGTTTGTTTTCATCTCAGCACATGTTTTCTACAGGATTTTGTCTTGATTTAGCAAAATATCTTTGGCTCATCATGCTGCTGAAAGAGCTAGTGATGACCAGTTTTCATTTGAATCTTCTGGCATTTGAGTTCATCATATCTGGCACATTAATAATATGGGACCAAAAAAGCTTTTCCTTTTTCATGCCTTGATGCAGTTCGACTTTTGCTTGTCCCTGTTCCACTTTTAAGCATTTTTTTAATCACAGATGAGTTTAACCTTGTAGCTGTTTTAAAAAAATAATTTCCTCGCATATAAGGAATAAAAAGCATCTGCCATAGCTAGATAGACAATTCTGTTCTTTTCCAAGACATCGGCCTCTGCCACGTGATATTCTCTTCTGCCCCCGGGGAACAGGAAGTCTCAGAATCAGTTATTGGCCAAGACTGAGAGCATGAACAATAATTTTTTTCTAACGCTCACAGAATACAGACATTAATTGTATATGTGAAATTAGTGAAAACATAAAAGATTATTTATTGAACTGTCATGCATGTAAGATCAACATGAAAAAGTAGAGATTTAAAAAAATTTTTTTAGAAATATATTTTTAAGGAATTAAAATTATTGTTACAAAAAACTGATTTCTTACTGATTTTTTTTTTCTTTTCTAATGAAATTAAAGGTCAGAGTTAAAGTTGGTTAACTATGGAGATTTGCAAATGCCAGCTAATAGTGTTTAAAGTAGCATTTTGACTAGATATTTTCACTTCCCAAGCTGCATTTTCTTTCCTCTATGTAAAGAGAATGCATGGTTGAAGTAATTCAAAAGAGAGATTGATTTCTGGTCAACTGACTACTGGCAGTTGATGTAGGCCAGGTTGATGCTGGCTTACATCCTGTAGGCACTGGGACACTTTACATAGCTATATGCTGTAGCAGATAGTTGTGCAAATGGGTGAATTTTCCATCAATAATTTGAAATTATGTTTCAGAGAAAAAATTGTGAGTTGGTGAATCAACAAATAAGCTGGAGTCCACTATATGGTTTTCATATTTCTAGCTAGCAAACATTGCATTACAATGTACAGTAATGTAGCAATGCTGTATTACTGTACTTCTTCCCAGCTTTTCCAATCTCTATATCACAATGTTTATTTCAGCACTGTGTCCATCTCAGGGGTTCCCTTCCATTACACCACTCAACACTGACCCACTCCCTCAGCTCTGGGTTCTGAAAACATGTTACCTGAACCGGCTTTTCCCAGCCCCTCGTGAAAGGCTTGCCTTTCACGAAGAACCAAAGCTGGCCTTGTGAAACTTCTCACAAAGAGCAGAACAGACTCTTTGTAAGAGACTCGGCTCTATGCGTGTTTTGTTCCATCTTAAAATGTGTCCTTCAAACGCGGGGCAGCAAAAGAGGCTGGTTTCCTCCCATGGTCCTGTTGTTTCTGAGGCATGATTATGAGAGGAAATGCACAAAAACAGGCCATTTGGGGGGTAATGTAATGGGACTTGGTCCTTGGTTTCACTTGCTGTCATTATGAGTCCTCCCCTTCCTTAAAGTCTTGAAGGAAGATGATTTTCAGCTCTGGCTGAACACTGCTTGTGTAAGCTGTTTAACCAAAACTGGAGTGTGGAATACTTCTTTGTACGTGGCTGTCAGTCACATACAACAGCCTGGTTTATGTCAATACAGCATAAATCTTAATGTTTTCTTACTAGTTTTCCTAAACCTTTAAAAAATATGCTGCCTTTTTTCACATTGCAAACATGAACATTGATGTATTATAATGGGATTCAGTTTTATAGTAGAAAGTCAATAATAATTACTTCAGAATTTAAAAGAAAATATTGCATGATTTTCAATTTCTTATCTAGACTTTTAGACCTGAACCTTTCTTTATTTTACACAGAGATAATGTACAGTATTTCATTGACCTTTTCAAAGGAAAGATGCATGGTACCAGTTTGTAGCAAAAAAAAAAAAAATACTAATTTCCACTTGCATTTGCAGTCCCTGGACAAGTTGATGGTAGTCAACCTCAAAATAAAATATGGTATAAATGTGACCTTTAGAATTCACCTAATTAGTAAAAAAACCAAAAACTTTTAATCTCAGCATAAATTCAGCTGTTCTGTGGCAGGGTAAGTGGTTGCTTACAGAGCATTAATGAACAAACATCATATGCATTTTAGAATCTCAAAGTTCATCCCTAAATCTAATTGAGAAATGTGCTGCTCAAACGACCATCGTTTATATAATTTTTTTTACCATGTAAATTTAATGTTCAGGAGGATGCTAAGTATTTAAAATAAAGGATGGACATTTGAAGCATTGCTAAAATTGTTTATTACTATGGCTGCAAGACAGAGAAAGCATAAGGTTCCTGCAGACAGAAAGTTTAGGTAAAACTAAATGTCTGGGTTTTGTTGATCCTCTTTAAAGCCCTCCTAAATGTCACTACCAAGGCATGGCTGCTTCTGTAAGCTTAGAAGAGCGTGTGCCTTTGTCTCAGAGAATCTGTCAGAGGCACAAATGTTTATCCACTGTTATTTTTGTTTTAAAGGTATGAAAACCAAATGGGAGTAAAAGTTTGGTTTGCATTGCTATTGTAAATGTCAAACTTGTTTTCAGACTGTTCTGGATGCTGCCAGGTTGCCCTTTGTCACTGATTCTAGTTGTAGCTTTCATGGACAGAATTTCTAAATGCAGCCAGGAAGATCCCAGTTCAGACTTTACCATTTAAGACTTCAAGCTTAAATGCTCCTTTTGCAGTTGATGTAGTGTTGCTGGCCTACATCGACCTCCTGGAGGCACTGGGACAGTTTACAACAGAGTATTAAGCAAGTGGGATGAAGGTTAGCGCCTTCAAAGCTGAGATTATTATGGGTTGTCACCTCTAGGGTGAGTTGGCTGCTTCTACAAGAAAAGGAATTAAAATATCTAGGGTGGAGGAAGCATTGGTGGGAGAATGACAGGCTGCTGTAATGCAGATACTGCGCTGGTGTAAGGTGGGGCAGAAAATGACGAACTAGAAGGGAAAGTTTTATTCCACCCTTCCTCACTCATGAAACAATCTGTGTCTGCAGCTGGATTCGTTCCTAGAGTTGGAGAAGGGAACTCTGCTCATTGAGTCACAGCCACTCTGTTTTTGTAGTATTTAAATCAGGCTTAAAAAAGTCCAACCCGACCCGCCCTGAGCCAGATCCAACCCGACTAATTAACTTTAATTGGAGACCAGAGCCCAAAGTAAACCTGATGTATTTTAATTAAGATTTTACTGTTTTCATTTTTAGACCGTAATTTGAGTAAGCAATGTAACTTCTCCCTTTTGCAGGTTTTGTTTAACATCTTCCAGCTCCATTTTGTTGCTTGTTACCACAGGGTGAGTCAAGTGCAAGCCATCTGGGATGTGAGATTTATAGGATTGAAGCAGGGCTGTGTGCAGTGTGCTGCACTTGTTGCAGTCTAATGAACTTTTACACCTTACTTTCTTTCTTTCCTCAACAGGGTAAGCTACCAACTCCTCTGTTTAGACTACAAGTAGATTAATACAATTTCATATCCAGCATTCTTGTGTGGTTTTCTAAGGTGCTGTATGTATTGTAAGCTTATCAAATGCACCACAGAAAGCCAATCCTGATATTACCATTGAGGAAATCATTTTGGCTTGGGTCATATATCTACTTTACTGCTTTGTATTGTGCCAGTTGTAATAATTTTGCTGTATGTATGCTGTCTGGAGTCCTAGAGAAATCTTGCAAATTCTACAGAGACTATCTGCTTAAGAGATTATTTTCATTATGACTCAAACGTCTTGGGAATGATTCAGAATTCCTCTGGGTAGCTGAACAGAAGAATGCCTGAAAAATTCTTTTTGAACCATAATGAACCTGCAACAAAAATTTGAGGTGCTCTAAACACTTTCTGTTAGCAATGTACCAACCTGACTGTGTGAAACATGAATCTGTCAATTTGGCTACACGCATAAGAACTTGTCAACCCTGGTTTCCTTTAAATTAAGCCTATTAATGAGTCAAATACTATTTAATATTAATTCTTCTTCAGAAAGCTTTTCTTTACAGTAATGGGATCACAGCCAAGCAAATCTAATCACACTTGAGTGAGCCTTGCTTATTATTTCACAGTGTATCAAAGTATTTACCCCTTTGGCCCCAGACAGAACAGTGAAGTGAAGCAGTTAGCACCAAGTACTGTTGACAGGTGGAATAAAGTACGTTAATGGTTCAGCATGTTCATAATATATTGGCTGTATTGATAAAAAATATGGAGTAATGCCAAGTCCAGCAGTATGTTCTGTGGAGGCAGTGGGCGTGGGTGTGTGTGTGTCAGCAATGAGCATCCTGAGTTACACACACTGAGGAAAGATTTAATTTGACCTTTTCCAAGTATTCCTGCTGCTGTTTTTGACTCTAAACATCTGCCGTTGCAAGACAAAAATGCACAAATATGCACACATTCACTTTCTGAGCAAGGTATTGTTTGTATTTGAGATGCTAATCTTAGCTACTTTCAGAAAATTCAGTCACAGTGAGTATCAACTTGCTTTACATAGGGCTCCTATATGCAGTCACACAACATTTTTTAAAAAGTATGGAATTTGATGTATTTTCCTGGTCTGGATAATGTGGATAAAGAGATATTTGTACTTGCAGATTTCTTCCTCTATCCATTACGGAAAAAAAATATTAACACTGCAATTGAAAAATGTTCCTTTTTTCCACTTCCTTATTTCCTTCCCTTCTTCCTTCTTGTCTTTACCACCGTCTTACCTTCTTTGTGTTTTTCCACCTTTCTGTCTTTAGTCCATTGCATCTTCTCTTCCTTCTGTTTTTTGTTCCTTATGTCCTTTCTTCTTTTGACTCTCCTTTCTGACATCCTTTCATATGTCCTACCTTGTTTCCTTTTTTGTCCTTTCTACTTTTTATTCCTTCCTTCCATGTGTTCATTCTTCTATCTGTCCTTTTTAACTTTTACCATTTCGTCCTTGTTTCCTTGGTCTGGAAAAGTAAAAAAAAAAAAATGTTGCAAAACATTATTTATTTTAATTGGTGGTTAGTTTTGTAACCCTCTTTTTTTATTTATTTTAAATAAATGGATATTTTTTTTTTGACTTAACCTAAGATCTTCTCAGCTCTGAGGCCAATATGAGATTAAAAAGTTGCAGAAACAACCGCTGGACGCTGGGTGTGTTCAGCTCTGGCCAGACAGGATGTTCAGTCATAAACAAGTTGGTGACCTAAATTAGAAAGGGGGGGCGGGGGGGGAAATGCAACAATAACATTGGCAATAAGCAGAAAAAAATAGTATAATTATGCTAGCTCACTCTAAAAGTGCAAACAGACAGACCTTACATCCTTTTTTTTTTTTTTTTTAAACACTATTGTAAGCTAATCATGTTTTTGACCAATCATCTCTTCTCTCTTTGAGTAAATTACTCAAATTCTAGGATCCTTATGGTCTTACTCAAATAATGACATGCCAATTAGTTCCTGCTAATGACTGATTAATTAATGTTCTTGTACTTTTAGCCACTGGGAAAAATTAATAACCAGGGCACTGTCCATAGCTTAGAAAGCAATATCATTCTGCTAATTAAATGTTTTCCTTCGAAAAGCCCTAATTAACCTTAACTCCCAATCAGTTCAGTTTACGTCAAAGGACAGTGTTGTTGAAAGCATTGTGCTGTATTCTTGTTCAGAGATTAGGGGTGGAAATTTCAATTTGTATGTTGTAAATGGACTTGAGGTAGGACTGGGAAATGAAGTGCTATGGCTTGGAAGTGCGCTTTCTAATGGTAGACATGAGGGACAATGTAAACATGAGCTTTGAAGTCATTTGAAATTTTACTCCATCGCTTTGCTAATCTTGACTCTGGTCTTTAAACACCAAACAAGAATGTAAAAAGTAATGTGTCCAACCTTGGGTTGTGATCTCTGAGAAGCAGACGTTGCAGAGATTAATCCAATTTTCTCATCAGTAAACAAGTCTTGGCGACATGCTTCAGTAGAGCTATCTTAGAGGCTTAATGAGACTCTCCACAGCATTAGCAGCGTCTAGTTTTCAGCCTCTTCTAAAAGCTATGCCTCCAAGAGAAGTAATTTATAAATCAGTTGGGATACTTGTGAATTTTACACCCAGACTTGCAAACTATAAGAAGGATAAAGTTACTAATATCGATGCCAGTTACTTTATTGAAGTGTCCACAAGAAGTATGAAGTGATTTTTAAATGACCAATATTCCTCTCTTTGTACCCAGTGCTTCTGTAATTCTGCATTGTAAAAGGAATTTCTTGTGTATAACCTAAAATATGCATCTGAAGCAGCCAATGCTCAACGTCAATAAATCACTTTCTTTGTATTTCTTGGAATGATTTTGACACATTTTCCATCTCTAAAACACCACAATGGCTTGTTCATATGCTCTGCAGTATGAGATCTATAAAACCACTGGACACAGCCTGTATTTAATCATAGAGGAATCTGCCCCGTATGACTTTAGGCTTAAAAAGTGACATTAGTCAGACCTCTGAACAGTGTATGTGTTCAAGTTAATAGCAGTCACAGCTGGACGACATACCATGGAGATGTTGGCAGACTTTTTCATCTAGCTAGGGTAGAAATGTGTTTACTATATTGAAATGGGAGGATGTGTTGTGGCTCTAGCAGGTTCACATGTTAACTTGTATCCTCTGCCACTTTGATAGCCTGAGAAATGATTTCAGTCCTTAGTGTGTTGTTGTAAATGACTCAATAGAGTTAGCTGTGTAAACTACCAAACTCTGCTTATATCATCTGCTTTTAAGTGGTCCCAAATTACAAAGATATTGCTTACACCAGTTGGTGTTTTTTGTTCAACATCAACCAACATGGTGAAGTTGTTGTTCTTGCATGTTTTTTTTTTTTTTCCTGCTCATAAGTGCTAATCTCGTTATTATATTAATGGGAAATACCACCCATTTTATCATTATCTGGCAACACTGGCCACTTATTGTGTGAACAGATACCTCAGTGTCACGGTATTAGTCATAGAAGTTGAAATTATTTGGGTAAATTTTATTTATCTTAAAAGAATATTAGGTTTCAACTTTCACTTTAAATTGTCTTTAAATTGCTGCCCAGGTTTTGTTTACAGAAATTCTGCATGACATTTAAATTATAAATCCCTTATTCAGATGTTTTACTTATTATTACAACAAACTACAACCCCTGATAATGTAAGTCTTAAAAGCCCATGTTTAAATATCTGTATGTCCTCCAAGTGTTGAATCTGCTGCAAATCATCACTATAAAACAAAATGCTGTAATGGGCTGGCATGTTTTGTTTGAGATGGACAGTTAAATGGTGTCTTGACCATCCTCTATCCCGCTGCCATTTATTTCTTCTGGTCAACCTTAACAAAAACAGTTTCAAATCTCATGAAAAATAAGTAATTCAATCTGTACTCAGTGTTTTGAACTTATCAACATGGATTTAGGACGCACATGCACACACACACACCTGCATGCAAGCTAAGGAGGGAGTTATTACTGGCTGGACTGATAGAGCTGGAACTGATGATATCTGCTTAATGAACATCCTCCATGTTGGCAGTTTAATCCACTGACTTCAGTGCATCCTTACTGACAGCAAGGTAGCTGAAAGGCCAAAAGAACTTGGGTTAGAAGACGCCTGCCTATCCAGAACACCACATGTGTTTTAATTAAAGGATGGAAAGGATTCTTGCAGTTTTTCTATTACTCACTTGTTTGACCTACTCCCAGATTTCATCAGGCTCATTTAAAACACATTAGGCTGACAGAGCATTGTTATGGCCCCAGCGATGAGAGAGTAGTAGGTCTCTTTAATGACGTGAGGGAGCCCCTCTCACCGTCCTCCCTGTCTACAGGAAACACTGATAAGAAGCTGAAAATGCAGCTTAGGAAAGCTAAGTCCCTTAATGATATTTTCAGAGCTTGCTTCTGACTCAATATTCTCACTAACTGTAGTACCAAGTCAAAATTTCAGTATAGTAAACAAGTTTTTCTTGTGCATGAAGGGATACATTTATTCAAAGGAAATATTGCAAGAATACAACTTAAGAAGCAGTATGGAATTTGCAATGGAGTTGTGGAAAGGTGCTAGAATTACAAAGGGATCATGTATTTTCCTTGAATGAGTCTTGGCTGAACAGTCCAACTCTCATGGCATTCTGGTGCCTCATGGCACAACTGGCATGCCTCATAGCACCAGAATGAGTGCCTTGAATTATCAGACATCCTTCTTGAACTGATTCTCAATCTCCTCTCGTCCATCTCATGCACACACATCCAGAAGATCTATTTTAGAAGTACATTTTGCAGCAGAAAATGACTGTTATGAATCATCCAACTGTTTTTTTTTTTCTTTTTCTCATTTCAGAAATGTGTTCATATATCAGTGGTGTGTGTGTGTTTTCCTGGTGGAAGAGTTGATCTTGGGTTATATTGATGGTCTGGATGTAAAATGTTTTGTAAAAATTGTTTGTCTTGCATTCAGAAACATTTCCAGTGGTACTTAAGACAAAGGATCTTGCACGGTGAACCAAGAGATGAGGAATTATTGGCAAAAGGTCCTATTGTAAGACCCAGTTGTCAATGCACAGACAAGGACTCAAAGGTGCTCACTTTAACATCTGTGCATTATCAGCTCTAGTTTAACTTGTCTACAGAACCTGAAGCTACACACCATAGCAAGAAAATACTTCCCATATCACAATGCAACATCCTCCACTGTACCTCCTACAAATGCATCCAGTAGAACTTTCTTGTACTGCCAGTTGCAATGGAAGCCTTTGCTGTTTGATAATAACTGTTGAATATCAAATGTTTAGACACATTTTTACCTTTCAAAGTTGAATGGTCTTTTGAGCAACCTGTTTGAGTCTAAATACCATCCTAAACAAAATGCAGACTATTTTTATCGCACGCGTTTCTTTTTAGGAAGTGGGGATCTCTTCTTACAACGTGGTTATAAACCAGCAGCACAAGTAATTACTTGTAATTTCTTCCGTAATACGGTATTCAGATTTTGTTGAAGAGTGTATATCAAGTCAAAGAACCAAACTACTTTCAATTCATACAATAGTATCTGTGACATTATGTGCTATTCACATTGTTCAGCAGAGCTTCTATACACAGAGTGATAGTGACGATGACAAACTACTACGACTACTCTGAGTTGTGCTGCAGCTTGGCAGACGGTCAGCTTACTGTTCTCCTGGGCATTGGCTTTAATAAGGCTAGAAATGCCTTCCACTATTCTTAGAGCATGTATGGCTCCTTCTATTAATAGCCCTGGTGATTTTGACCAGACAGCCCTTACATAAACTTCCCCATAGCCACAAGCCTGCTTTCTCAGTAGGCTGCTTCAAAAAACCGTTGCTTCTTTTGTGATCTCCAGGAGAGGGGGAGTGTGATTGCCAGGCGGTACATCAGCAATAAATAAATGTGTTTCTAGGCCACTACATGCATAATGTGTGCATGCTTCTGGACAATGCATGTGGGAAGAAGTGCTAGCTCATTTCCAGGGAGTTTGTGTCATCAGCCACTAGTGTCAAGCAAAATTGGTGCCAGTCTCCCTCTTTGCTCTAACTTACAATTGGTGAATTTCTTGCAGCAGGTAGACATGAATGTGGTCACTTTTCCATTGCATAAAGAGTTGATTAATATATTCATGGTGCAGCTGTTGTTTTGAATTGTTCATGCTATTTAGCTTTGAATGTAAACATTTCACTACATGTCCCTTTGCAGGTGTTTTGAAGGTGAGCGGAATGCGCGTTTACACATCTGGGGATGTTGAGGCGGTCAATGGAACAGATGTTCGTCTCAAATGCACATTTGACAGTTCAGCTAAGATCAACCCTGATCTTGTCATCATCTCCTGGACTTTCAAACCCCTTTCAGGAGGCCGAGTAGATAGGGTGAGTTGCGGTGTGTGTGTGTGTGTGTCTGAGCAGTAGAAAGAGAGAACAAATCTCTCACATCCATTGCTATGTCAGGGTGCAGCCACCCCCTCATCCAACCAAAGGAAGAGGTGGTGAGTCATAAGGCTCCCAATGGAGCATCTAAGACAGCCTGTCTTTATGTACCTTTGTGTCTGCATATTGAGATTTGAGAGAATAAGAAGCAGCACATCCTAATAAGTCTTCACTCATTGTAATTTTCTTTAAAATAAAATAAATTCTTACCCCACAATGGTAAGGTTTTTTTTTTTGTTTTTTTTAAAACTATTTTTCCATTTGTAGATTTTTCATTACCAGCAAAAACCATATCCTCCTCTCGATGGCATCTTTAAGAAGCGCATCTCTTGGGCTGGTGATATCATGGGGAGTGATGCCTCCATCATACTTCGGGAGGTCAAGTTCATCTATAATGGCACCTACACCTGCCAGGTGACGAATCCTCCCGATGTTCATGGCCCAGTTGGGGAGATTCGTCTTCGTGTTGTCAAAACAGGTGAGCAGCAGAAATTTTACAGAAAATGCACTCTAGGCATAAAGCTGTCGGGGAGTAAATGACAAAAACAAAATAAATTTTTAAATAAATGAAACAATATGTGCGACTGGCCACTGCAAAACTGGTAACTTACGAAGACAATCTGCTGTATAACTCAATTTATTATAAAATTATTTTTGGCTCAGACTTGGGACTAAAATGATTACACCTGCCTTGTCTCACAGGCTTTTAAGAGAGCGCAAGGTTTTATCCCATTTATTTATTTTTTTTAAATTGCTATTCATGGCTCAACCGGTGCCAATTTTCTGCTTGACCTTAATGTTAACAAATGCAGCATTTATGTTTCTACACCTGCACACCATGTCTTTTTCATTTGTGTGTTTACTTGTCACAGCTTCTTTCAACGAACTTCTCTACCTGGTCCTGGCCATTGGAGGTGGCATTGCCGCTGTGGTCTTTTGTCTCATAGTCATCGTGTCCTGCAGGAGATGCAAGAGGAAACACAGACAAAGGCAGCTGGAGGGTGATGAAGAGGTTCCCCGCAAAGAGAGGAAAGACCCCACTGTGTGGTAAGACCAATGAAGTGTAGCAGATGAAGAGGGGGACTAAGAGGAGCAGAAGATTCACACGCTTTCTCTCTTCCTCTGTGAGAGACTCTGGGGATCAGGGCATGCTATGCTCCCTCTTGGGCTCTTTTCCTGCTTGATGCTTCTCTTTCTTCCTCCATATGCGACTTCTGCCTTTGGATCCCACATTTGTACTGGTAACAGGCAGCTGTTGCAAGACAGAAAGTGAGGAAGAATGTGCCTTTATATAGAAAGTTCTAGATGTTGAACTTTAGCCATATTGCTGCTTAGCCTCTGTGGAATTGCTATGCGCCTTTCATTTCTCGAGAGAAACAACTGTTTTATCGATTCATCTTTTCCTGTTTAGCTAAATGGGCCTCCAGCCACATTTCCTGTTTAGAGTAAATGTTTTGATGATGAAGATGTAGAACAATGGTGTATTCTTGCTGTTTACTTCCCTACTAATACAATCCAAGCCCCATTGTACAAATGCAGTACGTGACACGTGTTTGGTGTATTATTTCAAGAAACAATAGAAAAATTGAGCACTTTCCAAGCTTCCAGTGAAAATGTATTTGATCACTTTATAAAAACCCTGCACAAAGCTCTGATCATTTTCAGTGGAGGTATGTGGCGACTGTCTGATCTAACCTCTGGGGTTTGCTTATAGTGGATGTTAAAAGTCTACACACCCCTGTTAAAATGCCAGATAAAAAAAAATTACCATGATGAGTCAACATTTTCTATGCATATATATATACGTACATAAACTAGCAATAAAGCCACTTTCTTTATTCAATTCCAGCATTTAGTCTTCTCAGAGACATTGTATAAAGGCCATGAGGAGATAAGGGTGAAAACACTGACAGCATTGTTTAGTTTTTTTGTTTTTTCATTGCATTGGATGGAACAGTAAGGCCACCTGTAAATAAATGGAGAAAAATGGCACACCAGTGACAGAATATAAATAAAAAGACAAGATGAAAATTGATCTGAAGGGCTTCCAAGACCTTCACATTAAAACTGAGTTGGTTAGAAAATCGTCTGTCTAGTACTGATTGTGTTTTACATGTTGCAACACCTTGTATTCTTTATGGACAAAGAGTAATAGACTTTGTTTCTTATGGAAAAACAACCAGGCCTGACTACAAAAGTAACCAAAATTACACCATATCCACTGTGAAATATGGCTGTGGTAGCACCAAGTCCTGGGGTTTATTTTTGGGAGATGGCACAAGACTTCTTGTTTAATTATTATTTTTTTTAAAACATCTTAAAACTATCTCCAGGTGTTTGAAGGATTTTTTTTAAGTAAACCTGAGAGTTTAAGATGAAGTGTGGTTTTTATCACACATTAAAGTCAGCAAAACAGCTTAATGAGAGAAAATATGTTTTATGGCTTAGCTATAGTTTGGACATAAAAATCTGAGGAGTTTCCTGAAGAGAGTTGTGGACTACCATTGAATCTTATAGATTTGAAGAGCTTTTCTAATGCAGAATGGAAAGATATTGCCAAGTTAAGATGGTGGATGCTCACTTACTCCTGCCAAAGAAAACTGAATGCTGAAACTGAAAAGTCAAATGTTTTAAAATTGTTGCAACGGTTTATGATTTCAACTTTTATGTACATGCACACTAAAACCTGAAATTATAACAGGGGTGTTAACACTTGCAAAGCCACTGACCATTTCTATTAGAAATCACTACTGAAGTCATGTTACTGTGTTTTTGTTTGCTACTGTGTTGTTATTTCTGATAAGTGTCTTTCAATAATTATACCTGATTGTAAGCACTTGTTGGAAACAGACTATTTTTACATCTTAAAATATTGTACAAATTTACAAAAAATTTCATTTAATTTTTCTATTGACAATTGTTTTTTTTACATTGTCATTTTTTTATGTAGCATTTCTAATAACTGGTTGTCTGTTTCAAACATTTTGCTGTATTTTCTTGGGTTTTTCTTCCAATTTGCTGGGTTTTCAGATCTTTCTGTAAGGGTTGCTTTAATTCTCACCACCACCAGTGGAAATCGCTTTTTTTTGGCTTATATTGTTATTGACCATATTTATTAGAGCTTCAAAATAAATCATTCATTCAAAAACTTTGAGAAGGAAGGAAATAATTACGACCCAAAGCAAATGCAGATTTTATCCAAACTTTTCTCAGCCCAACCCAATTTGATGCTAATCGATTGTATCCTGCTTCTGTGTTTGTATTTATTGGTCTTGGTGTTTTCCTACTTTATCCCAGCCACCCATCAAAGGCCATCCACCTCTACCTGTCAGAGACATCCGTAGAGATTGACAGTTCAGATGGCATGATCTCAGACCCCAGCACCAGAGACCCAAGCTCCTCAGAGGATGATGGGCCTAGCTTGGATGATGATGATGATGGTGATTACTCTGACTGAGAAGGACCAAACAGAGACGGGATTGCTGATGAGATCCCATCTGGAAACTTGCTGGAAGGAGCGTCTAAGGAGTGCAACCTGACCTTTGGATTGTACTCTTCTGCTAAGCAGAGACTTGCTGGAAGAAGTGCTGCTACGGTGAAAGTGAGAAGATGATGAAGATTTGAGTAAAAATGGAGCATATGAATCTTTTGGAGGGGGAAAAAAAAAGATTTCTGTAGAGATCTCAGATTCATTTCAGTGCTTGGAAACAGTTCTAAAGTAAAACAGCATTCCTGTTTGGAGGTTCCATAAATGTTTGAGGAAATGAAACGGTGGATCAAACTCGAACAAAACCCTAAAGCTTATGTGCCAAACTGGAATGTGGACTTAAAGCTGGCCTGGGTAATGTAGAGAGTATGTTTAGCTTTTGTTGGAGCTTTCTGCTGGTTTACGCATGAATCCTCTTAGCAGAACAAGTGTTTGCTGTAATTCTGAGCCACACAAAGTGCATTATACTTTGTAAGTTGTCCAAAGATTGTTTTTAAAATGGAAATATCTCCAGTTATTTGTAGAGTTGCACAAATAAATAATCTGATTGATTTCTAGCTTGAGGTGCGCCGACTGGTGACTATACCCAAACACTAACAAGTCCAGGTTACAGCACTCTTTCATGTAGATGCCATTATCGGTGAAGTAGACGCTGTTGGCCATTTTCAGTATGAGAGGTGTTTAAAAATGAAGTCAGAACATGGAGATGTAAGAACCTACCTAAAAGGAAACCGGTCAACACTTGTGTGCAGTTTATTGAGGCTGCAACAGAATGAGATGGAGCAATGCTTTCAGAAGGTAACAGGAAGGCTGAATGTAAAAGACCAATGTTGCACTCTTTAATCCTTTGGAATGCTTTTCAACCTCTGTCTGTCATAAGAAATGGTGGATTAAGAAATCATGGCAGCCTTTCGAAAATCTCAAAGCTAAGGTAAAGATCTGCTTTCTTCAGTGAGTACATGTGGATGCTGCTGGTTTAGTATTACTAGCCAAGCTAACTGTGTTCATCTCTAATAAAAGATCAGAAAGTTGGTTTAAAATGTGATTATGACTATTTTGTGCTTGTTTAAAAATATTAGTAAAATCCTCTTTGACACCAACTGCTCCCTTCATAGAGTATATGTTATGTATGTTAATTGCTGCACTTAGAGAAATCTTAAGCAGCTAAAACTGGTATTCAGAGGTCAAAACTTTACACAAAACATAGATTGGAAACATAAAAATGCTAATCTGTCAGTTTCTTGTAAGAGCCTGCTTAAAGTCTTGTCTTAATTGGACTACACAAGCTTTTAACATTACAAGTAACACTTGTTAAACAATCCCTGTAGATTTTATTTTTATTTTTTTTCGAATATGCTGTTTCCCTGGTTGAGTTTGTTTAGATAGATAGAAACCTTATTCATCCCTTTGGGATTTACCCTCAGGGAAATTGTAGTTCAGCCTCCCACACAGCACCAATATGTCAAATACTTAAACAACTTTTTTTATTGTAAAATATTACATTTCACAGAAAATGTATTAACATAATTGAACCAAAAAGAAAAAACTAAACAAACTGAACTTCCACATATTCAACTGGATTATTTAGTCCAGTTGAATATTAGAAATTAGTAGTCCCTGGTGTGTTTTCAATTGAGGATGGTGATTGTTCCTTTAGTGGAAAAATACTCTGTGTTAAGGCTGCTGTCGTTCTTCTGCTACACCTGTACTGTTTGCATTGGAATTAGTTGGTGTCCAATCCCTTTAATAGACATCTTCAGTCTTGTCAGACAAAGTGTAATTTTGTTTTCCCCTAAATTCTACATTGTCTTATGTCCTTATGACAGACCATGCCATATTGTTTTGCTAAAGATCGACAAGTTTTCGAGAAGTTTTTTTTGTTAGTAAATTTAAAGTCCTAAACCTTTAAGTCACTAGAAATAACTTGAGAATTACACCCAAGCAATTTGAATGAGAAACAGAGCACTTTACATTAGGACTTAAGTAATACTATTTGTCACATCAAATTTCTCATATTAAACGGTAAGAATGTGATTTTCTTTTTTTCTTTTTTTTTTCTTCCATCTAAAAGTCAAAGATTTGATCAGTGGGAAGCAACCACATGTACACACCTGCCCTGAAACTCATGTGGGAGTTCACAGTAAGATCTGAAAACCCTTTTTGATTGCAAAATGTCCTTGAAAGCCTGTGCTCTATTCTTTCATTCCAACTAACAAGTGTGTTAAAATGCCCATATTTCAGATTTTTGTGGCAGATTTTGTATTCGTGTTCAAAGTGTTCTAGATTTATAAGAAAATGTTACATTTGTATTTGTAATAGAACTTTTATAACGAAAAAGTTTTCTAATAAAAAGCCTTTAAATCTTTTCTACATTGCCTTATTTTAATTCCAACAGAGTCTCCAACTGAGTGTCTCATAAAAAAACAAACCTGTGAAACTACTTGAAAGTGCTCATTCATTATGTAACAAAATAATACCATTCAGCCACATGCTTTGTATTTTTAATGCACTATCCATTTGTGTATGATGACTTGTCTGTCTGCAGAGCTCTTCACATGCTTACCTGTAAACATGACAGTATTGAATATCTTTAACTTATTGTGCATTCACTATGCTAACTCTCTCTGCTGGTATTCCTGTCTGGGTTTCATTGTTGAATGCATGACTGTGAATACGTGGTTCCATTTATTAGCTTGTGTGTTTGAGTCTATTTGTGTGTATTGATCAAAGTCTGCCCCTGTGGGTGCAGCTTTAGTTACTGAATGACAGACCTTGAATGTGGGCAGAATTATACAGACAGAAGAAGGCTTCAGTCACGCTCAAGGAAAAGCCAATGTGGGGGGAAAAATGCTTGTTTAAGCTAAGAAAAACATTTCCCTGTGCTAAATTGATGAAACATTAAACCTGCTGGATAATGTAGTTTTATGACGAAAGCAACAGCTGGTATCTCTTTATACACTTTGGAAAATAGTTCAGCTGTTCACTATTCTAGTTGAACAGTTTGACTTTTTTTTTCTATACTGCAATAGAAACAACCAGAGCTTTTGCATTATGAAACATTGATTCTTTTTCATCCTGCTACACATTAATTTGAAACACAGCAAGAAATGTTTTTCTGCAGGGAAAGCATTTGGCCCAACTGAGTCTCTCAGTAAAATGTAAATGAGCTACAGAATCAAAATTTTAAAGTCAGGTTCTGTTTTACACTATTTGGCAATGGTTCCCTTATATCTAGGAAGATGTTATTACTGTGAGTTAAAAAAAAAAAATCCTCATAGTGGTGGAATGCTAACAGGGGTTCTATGCTGAACCTCCAGCCATAAAGGACTGAATATGTAAGGCTAGTGTAACTTTTATAACCTTGAGATGTTTGAAGAACTTTTATAATTACAGGTTCCTCAAGACTGCTGTTGACAAGCCAACAGCATCAACAACTGCTGCTGATGTTATAAAAATCAGCTCCCCAGATTTCCAAGCTGACTTGCGCTAGCTATGCATAGCTGCTGCTAACAGTTATGTTAGGACTTAAGCTGAGAAGGAGGTTTTGGGTGCAGCTGTTTTCACCACCAGCCTGTAGAAAACAAACCTCTGACCAAGCTAATTTGGGCTAACCCACAAGACTGCAATCTGTTGGTTTGGGCATGAAGGCCATGGAGCCTATGGTACAAACAACGTTTTTTTTTTTATCAACTGATGGTCATTTTATTCAAGCCATGTGTGTTTATTCCTTACTACTGGAGTTTTCTTTCTGGCTAAGCTACAAGTAGCTCTACATGTCAAAGAAATGTTAGAGATCAAGCATCCCCAACCATATCTTTTTCTGCTTGCGCAGTCTGTCGGAACAAAATTGTTATTCATGGTGCTTTTGGACAATTTTTTTTAAACAGCAAAACATTAGATGATTTCAGTTTGTCTAAGACTGCATTTTGTGAGCGGCAACACTCTTTCTGTCTAACATTTTATTCTAAATTATTAAATGATCTGTCAATATAGTAACTGATAAGAACAACCAATTCTCCAAATTGTTAAAGATTTCTAATTCAGTCAAAAATTAAAAGGACATTACTTCCTCAAGTAATGTCTTGTCTTTTGCTTTGTAAAATCATCATTTGGAATACACCAATTTTGCCAATTTGTAAAAGCTAATAGACAAAATTGTGATGAAGCACTTTCAGTAAGCAATTGCCAGCCACAATTTTAATTTTTTTTTTAAACTTTCTTTAGTATAACTGTGGAATTTTAACATAATACATATTATAACTTCACAGAATCACACAACAAAAAAGTTGTAAGGACAGAATTACAGTTTTGATGCCCTTACCATCTTTTTAAATCTTTTTAGAATCTTGTGTGGTGTTTTGATGACTCTGGGAATTTAACATGTGACTAGCAACACAATTGTTTCTAAAACGAACACACTGTTACTGTTCGAGGTCAAACTGCACAATTGGACAATGTAGGAATTGAGTTTGATAAATGCAAGTATTTAAGTTTGCCTTGTGTGTGCAACACCTCTGGTATACATTTTGTATATTCTCCATGTAATCCAGTTCAAAAAGTGAGAGAAGACTACAAAATACAATGAGTTGCTGATGAGCTCCTGTACTTGGCAGGCCTCATCTAAGCAGGTTCTCCACTTTTTCCTGTTTTCTCTGTTTGTATCTACAGTGGCTAGTAGCTTTTGCTGTGATTCAGCGGAGTCCCAAATCTTTATAAATGACACTGTAACCCTTTCTATACTGATCAATGTCAATGTCTTTGGTTTTCATCTGTTCTTGATTTCTTTTCCCTTTTCTTTTTCTTTTTTTTTTTTAGATGATATGCTTTTTGAGATTAGTTTATTTTTCACCATACTTCCTGTTGTCAGATCCTTTTTCTAGATGTCAACATGACTCATCATGTCTGGCCTGGACTTAAGATAGAGATTGAAGAAAGATTGAAATCTTTTGTCTGCTTCCAAAATTTGCTTAAACATCTGAAATAAAAAAAGAGCAAACTGCAACTTTTACATCGCACTGTAAATACACAGATTTATTTTTGTGACTCCAGTGAAGCTTGTTGTTGAAGTCTGTAGCAGAAACATGTTGTTGAAACTCCTGGGAGACATGTTTTTGAAATACTTTTGCTTTGTGACTCAACATTTTCCAATATAGTGTATGGCAACCATGATTAAACATTTCCTAAAAAGAGCCAACCAAATGTCAGATCAGTATGATAAGGGAAGTAATAGAAATCAAGACATAAGGATATTACAGTCTGTTTATAATGTGAATCTGTGCTTAAGACTTACCCGTCATTTTTCTTTGCTTTCCACACCTTGCATTGGGTTGTACCTGGCACAGCACTCTTATATTAAATTCCTTTGCTCATGCCTAACCACACATAACACACACAAACATGGGCTTGGCAGGACATGTTTCACAGAGGAATTATAGCTGCCTCACTGGTATGTAAAATATGACTCAATGTTAGACTGAGATTTCTTTTCAGGGCTGCACCTTAACATGCAAAGACAAATGTTCAGGTAATATTTGGCATTCATTCAAAGGTGGAGAGAAGGCTTTATTCACAGGGAATTGTGCAGCTAAGAATCTGTAAACTCTTGTGCAATCCACTCTCACTTGTGTTCCTTCCTGAGAAGTTAATACTTGTACATTAGAAACCCTACATAAAAGACATGAACTGCACAGTATGTCATCGCCTTTTCAGTGCATTTAAAGCAATCAAAAGACAGAAAAGCTTCTACATTTTAGGGGGGCAGACAATGGTTGCATCTACCTTTTGGTGCCCAGAAATTTAAATCGCCTTCATTAGTCTTCCTCCATGCTGCCAGCAAAAAAAGAAGTTTCTTGTTGTTCAGAGACGCCAGAAAGTAAGTGAGCAGGGCAGAGCCCTGATTGTCAATGAGGGGACTGCTGCTGTAACTGAGAACCTGCGACTGTAGCCAAACAGAGAACCCTTTTATTCGTATGCACAATGTGTCACATGATATAATGGTGTGTTTGCATACCCAGGCATACCAGACTGCAAAACAGATCACAAAATAGAGCTTTTGCCATCTTTCTTTAGAAAGATGTGAGATTAAATACTCACTATCTAGGTCATTACCATTACCCACCACCAGCTCAAAAAAGGAAGTTGGAAACTATTATGTCATATATTCTGGTTAAAGATGAGCAACATAGCTGCATTTCCTGTGTATTGATTTTTGTCATCGTCCTGATTTACAGTTAATGACGCAAAAAGGAACAATTTAGCATCCATTAACACACCTATTTTATACAGCACTGTAATGCAGTAAGGTGTTTAATTTAGATAAAAGAGGTAACAACCTGAGAAGCACACTTTTGTGAGCATATTCTGTCATTAAGCAAAAAAAGAAGGCTTTGTTAAAATTCAATGCTCCTTTACTGGGAAGTGTGATCCTTTGCTTACTGGAATTCATTTTCTGACCTCTTACTCCTTTTTTTTTTTTTTTTTTTAAACAAAAGGACCAAAACCCTACTGTGTCACTCCCTTGGTAATTTTCTTTTGGCATACTCTGCGGCAGTGCTGTCCTACATGAGCTCTTAGATTGTCCAGCATATTGAGGTGTTTTCCTGACTTAACAACCCTGGATTTGTAAATGGTTCATTGTAAGGCTTCTGCACAACTTGAGGACACACTGAAAAGGTAATTGAGATAATTAATTCAGTTCATGTGGCACAGGGACACATCTGGACACCACTGCTTGAGACAGCTGGGAAAAGGAAACAACTGATTACTAAACTTTGGCTTCAAACATCTATGGTAATTTCCTCATCCGTCCAAGAGTGAATGCAACCTTTACCTCACAGCATTGCTAAGGGGGTCATAAAAGTTTGATTGCTGGTCCACATGTATTTTATAGATCCAGAAAAGTTTACAGCTGATCTTTTTGACTCAAATTGTGTGTTATTATCCTTAAGTATCATAACACAACCACTGAGGTCACACACACACACCCCCACATGCGCATGCACACACACACCTGCATGATTTATTTCAGGTGTTTGTAGAGACATTATACTGGGCTGTGGTTGCCACTAAATACATTTGCATTAATTAGTACCGTGCTTTTCAGTGATGCTGTTATATCTGTTTTATTAGTCACTTTATGCAGAAGAAGTAGATATTCATTTTCATTTATTCTTTTTATCCTTTCTCTATGGTGTTTTTATTTCCTTCAGTCCCTTTTACCTTTGTACCCTACCTCTCCCCCTTTTGTTCCCATCTACATGTTCATTGTATTTTAAATAAGCCCAAAGAAATTTCTAATAAATTTGATCAATACAGCAGAAGTCATATTGCTCCACTTCTGAAAGTAAATCTGTTGTGCTTCTCCTTGGCCGGCAGCAACAATTCTGAGTGCTACATTGCCAGACTGGACACCTACAAATAAAAAGACCTCATATGTTATGGAGGTTTTCTGGCCACATGGGTTCCCATGCTAGACCCAAACTTCATTGAAGGGACGGTGCTCGTTTTCCTGACCTAGGAACTCATCAGGATGCCCTAAAATGAGATGAGGGGAGTCTTGGTTTCTCTGCTGGTTACTTTAGTTATGCAGTAAAAAACTGTGAATCGATTAGCAAATTAATTCAGGGGTGTGCAGTTCAAGTTTTCAGTGAAGTTCTGAATGTTTTATTTCTTTCTCACTTTGTATCTACATGATTTGAATAAGAAATCTGCAGCATCTAGTAGAACTTCAGACAAGATGAGGAATAAATCAAATGCTTAAATCAGGTATACAGAAGCAGTTCCACTGAAAGATGCAAGATATCAGCGTACCAGGACTGGAAATGCCTACTTCAGGAATAATGCATTGTACATTTTTTTTCCCTTCCCGGTTGTTTGTCATATAATAAATTTTACAGCAATAGTTTCCTGTGTAGGCTGACAAATACTAGAATTCATTATAAGTCCATAAAAGTGCAGAGCATGTCAGGGTTAATGTACAAAAAGATGCTTCCCTTGCATATTCTTTGATGTGCCATGAAATGATTCCTTTTTCAGATTAGAGGAAATGCTTGATGAACACATGATGGATGTAAGAAGGAAATTGACTACGGAGACCAAATAAAAACATATATATACTTCAAAGGATTTTTGAAGAAACACATGCAGTAGTTGAGAGATAAAGCACTACACGCCGTGAGAAAGTAAACTAATAAACGCTGGGAAAAGAAAACACCTTCTCCCTTTAGACATAATTACATCATTAGGACCAGGAGACTGGGAACAGGGAAAGAAGAGGAGTTTGTCCCAACAGATCATCTGCATTTTTTATGTATAGAGGCTGGGTAGGGAGGTGAGGACTACAAACAGGGACTCATATGAGGGCATGGTTATAGAGCCTACATTAAAGAAAGTATGGGTTCAATTTAAAACCAAATGTGTTTGCTTCTAACAGTGTTGTAATTATATTAATTTTGATTTCATCCAACTACCATAAATCACCAAGTAATATTCCCTATATATGATCCATATATGATGATGAGTCTTTTATGCAGAGCAGATCCACTGTAAGTATCATCAAAGCTTATAGCTGCAAAGTAACATCAGGTAATCTATTTCAATAATTAACACTACATCTAATTGTAGGTTGCTTGAATGACACTTCATCTGATTATTGGTAACACGTGGTATAAAGTTTTGAAACTAACACGTTTTTTTGATATTGAATAAATGCTCTGGATACTAGAGCTTATGAGTTAATACTGCATCTGGGTCACCATCATATTATTTCAAAAAGTTAATCAAGATTATTCAATTTGTTAGTTTCTAATAATATTTGAAATGAATTTCAAATAATTTGTCATTACCTGTGATTTACCATTTTACAGGTGCTGCTCAGTATTGTTGTTTTAGTAACAAATTACTCTGACTTTAATAAGTAAATGAAATTGTGGCAAATGGAATGCTCTTGGACACCCCCTGCTGGTTTGAGGAAGGAAGTAAGCAGCTGCTTAGTTCGCTTCTGATTTAGACCAGCTCTGTTTTGAAAGCTTTTTGAATGCTTAGTGTCACACTAAGAGTTTAAATCAATTCAAAAAAACAAAATCAATACATATGTGAAATAAAGACATATTCAGACAAGCTTCTGTATTTTCCAATAGCACACATTGCTATTGAAATCCAAATTATTTGCACTATTTATTTATTTATTTTGTGCTATGTCTTTCAATGAACATAGCACAAAAAAAATAAATAAATAAACCTGTCATGTGTTGGACTTTGTATCTTATGGTGGAATTTGACTTTTTTTTCCTTCGGCGTAAGTTCCGAGCTGTCTGTCTCCTTTACTCGGTGCTGTCTGATCTTACGCACCGAGAGCTCTTACTTCCTGATTCACCTGTCCGACAGGTATCCAGACAGGCGGGGGGTAAAAACCGACTCAAGACGAAACATACTATGGACGTAAATTTACCGAATTTTTGACTCAATTTAGAGGATTTTTTTCTATCGTCACCGGAGTGGATCCACCTTCAAATCCAATTATGTGTCGAGTGGACGCAAGAAGGACAGCTCTAAATGTAGTCGTGTTGCTGTATTTGTTTGGCGTTTTCGGTAAGTAAGGCCTGAGATCCGGTGTTGTGTCGCAGTGAATATTTCGAAATTTAGCGTCAGCTGAAGAACAGGCGGTTAAATACTTAGATCTTTGCTCTTTAAAGCTGCTTATTAAGTCATTACTTATTTAGAGAAATGCTTTGTCTTGGCGAGTCATACTTATATCAATAGTGCAGGTACAAGTTTGTTTTTTTATGGTATTTAAAAAAAAAATAACTTTTAGAAGATAAAGAAACACCATTATTACATTTAAGACGCTAAATTTAAAACATTATGTTGAAAGGTCAATACATAAAATAACAGTAAATAAAATATTATTTTATTTAATTGACAGGATCGTCAGCATTTGGGTGGGATGGTATTGCATAATAACAACAGGCCTACGGTGGTAAACTCAGGAGGAGCCCGGGGCCAGGCTTCGGCGCTGGGACTCCATATGTGGATTAGGAAGTGTCTAAAATACACTAAAACATCCTTCCAACAAAAGCTCTCTTTAAATAACTTACACAGGACATAAACAGTGATTAGCGCTGAGTTCTAATTCAGACTGTTTAGCTTCTGTATGTGGATAAGTACTT
>CAEFZY010048606.1:0-29440 GCA_903066815.1 Brachyrhaphis roseni
ACTGAGATGTCTGATGTTGTTCCTGGGATCTGTTGTAGCCACTGTTCCAGTTTGGGGGTGACTGCCCCGAGGGTCCCAATGACCACAGGCACCACTGTGGTCTTCACCTTCCAGGCCCTCTCCAGTTCCTCCCTTAGGCCCTGGTATTTCTCTAGTTTCTCGTGCTCCTTTTTCCTGATGTTGCAGTCACTTGGTATAGATTAGCTCATGTTAGAATGTGTAATCTTTGGATTTTTTTTTTTTTTGCTCTGTTTCATATTTTTGCTAATACCCATGAGTATTTTTATTTCTTGTTTCATCCCAGCCAGAAATGTATTATATTATTTCTGATACTTAATGTTAGAACAATAAAAACAGTTTTCATATTTAAAAAAAAGTATTCACGTTTAGTTACATTATTTCAACTGGATTTAGGTTTAGATTTTGATTACGTTCACACTCCAGCCCGAGGTGACTCAATTCCGATTTTTTTGTCAGATCAGATTTTTTTGACGTTATTATTCACGCTTCCAAATATATGCGACCTGTACGTGATCTCCAGTGTGAACTACAATGACCTGAAAGTGTCCCGCATGCGCAGTAGAGGGCGCAATAACGTCACACATAGAGGCTGTAAAAAAGCAATGCTCAATTTTTGCGGAAGTAAACATGGATGTTAATGGTGGGGTATAGCTAGCGATTTTAATTGTTGTCTGACCGGAGTTGGCACTATAATGACTTAATCCTCATTATTGTCTGGAATGGCTGTTGTTTTTCTTTTCATTTGCTCGTATCAGGATGCAGAACAGCGACATTCGTCGACGTTCAGGACCTGGTCACATTTGACAAGAACTGATATCCAAGAGGCCTGGGTCGCATTCGAAAAAGAAAAAAAAATCCAATTGGAAATCAGACTGTCATAAAAAGATCAGATACAGGTCGCATTAATTAAAAAAAAAAAAAATAGGATTTGGGTAACGTGTAAACCAGTGTTTCTCAATGGAGTACTCTCAAAAAAGCACATTAAAGTTTGTGGTAAACTTTGTTTTGCAGAGACATCATAATCCACTTTATTTATGATCTCAGTTGGAAAGTGGTTTTGGTTTAATTTATTGAGTTTTCTGTGGTCGTGTTTTATTTACAATATCTTCCAGTTCCAGTGTTGTGTTATTTACAAAAGCTTACTTGGCTTTGAGATTGCATTATTATGCCAATATTAATATATTACTTGAAATGGACCTGGAGAGTATTTGCTTACTACAATGAATTACTTTAATTCTTTACATATGGGTGGATTTAACATCGGACACATAACACAGATGGTTTGGTAAACTTGTTAGCATGTTATTTATGCTATAGTTATCTGAATAACTCTTAATATGTTATGTTAACATACCAGGCACGTTCTCAGTTTGTTGTTTGTCATGTAACGTTAGCATACTGTGCACAAAACACAGATGCTTTTATACACGCACAGATATTTTGAGACTATTTTCACTCCATACAAAACAACAGCATAACTGTCTGTTGTAGTAATAACCGGGCCAATTTATAGTCCATAGAAAATTACACTGATTCCTGGCCCTGAACCAATTGATGTACGGCTACCCTTCCCCTCTCTGCTCATTTACTGTTGAATAAACTCCATTAGTGCCTCAAAAACCTTTCTTAAAATATTTGTCGTCATATCATGACAAAGTGTGAAAAAGTTGAAGAGTTATCAATATTTTGGTATGTCCCTTCTTCTTGGTTTGCTTCAGCGAAAAGAAGATTTCACTTCCCTCAGTCATTTAATCCCTTTGGATGCAAATAATACACAATATCGTCAGTTTCTTCTCGTTCCTCCTACTAGCATGCTGTTTTTAAATGTTGCCAGGCTTACACCACTGATTCAGTCCACCTACCGACCACTACGGGTGATTAAACATCTCGGTTGCCATTAGCTACTTCCTGTTAAGACGCGTTAAACAACCTCGGGATCCGGTTTGTGCTTGTCGCGCTTTCAGCTGTCACGGAAGCGGCGCTGTGAAAGGGGGCTAATTAAAAACTGTACCAGCGCTAACACCAACTTCGGGTCCTATCTTCGAGGATCTGCGCTTGGCGTCGAAAAGCAATTAAGAAAACGGACCGGGCTGAGTTGTCTTTTGTTCCTCAGTTAGGCTAATTCATGAGATGAAGAGTGTAGCGACCACGAATCTAAATGCATTTCAGCAGAAAACTTAAGGACAAAGGCTGAGGAGTGAAACTCTTTGTCTCTTTCCTTTATTTGAAACAATGTTAATTATCTTTTGGAGGATGTTTTGCTTTCTGGGTGCAGTTGGACTGCCGCATTGGGGCCATATATTACACACATATTCATCACAGAAACAAACCAAAGCTGTTGTAAATTAGCGTGACATTTATTTTATTGAGGATGTCTCCAGCCGTAGAAGACCACAACTTTATCTTTTTAACTTGAGTCACAAAAATAATTATTTTTGAATAAATAATGTAAGAGATCAGAGCCTGCATCCCATCTGTGTGCCTATTATGTTTGCACAGAGCTATTTTTTTTATTTGTTTTCCTGTCCCATAAGTTCACGTTGTGAATAATTAAGGCCTGCTGGTTCTGGTGCAGTCCCCCAGATGAGAATCCATGTCCACTAATACCCACGCTGCGTTGACAGCTTTCATAACGGTAATTGTGGCACAACGAGCGTCTGCTCCAGAGAGAGTGAGGGAGCGCACGCCTCAAAGGCGTCTCTTTTCTCCAGAAATATTGATCCCGACCCGAGCGCCTGAGTGGTTTCCATGTGATGCGAGTCTGAAGTGGGTCCAGCTCTGTGGAAACCTCTCTGCGGTTTACGCAGTCCCAGCTCAGTGATTCCTCTCAATAACGACTGAACTGGCAGCAGACTAGAGTTCCCCTGGTTGCAGCAACGTTGTCACAGTCGTGTTCTGGCTGTGAGAACAGAAAATAAATCCGATGAATATTTTTTTCTTTGCTTTGTCGGTATCGGTAACGAACGTCTTACGGGAAAGGAGGGACCCGGGGCGGGGTGCCGTTCGAACAAGAACCGCCACTGTTGACAGCAGACACAAGAAATGGCTGACATTTACCAGAATGACCTTGTTCCTTCAGCTTCTGGTCGCGAAAGCTTTACAGCTGCGTAATTACTCAGCCACGCGTGGAATTTTTGCTGACAAATAGAGAAGCTTGTAACGAAGTGGCACATTTTGGGGGAAACTAACATAAGGACCACAACGCCTCCGCTCTCCTTACAACAAACTCCACTCTGCTGCTGCACGAATTCTCTGAAAGTTAATGAAATAATAAAAAAGTTTAAAGCAGGAGGCTTATTTCTACAGACGCAGAGGGAAATAGTAGACTCTTTACTCGGAAATTGACCTGAAACATGCCAGGAAATGTAGCTACGACTAGAGCAGATCATTTAGCTCGACTACCTAACATGAATTAAGTCTCTTTGACCAATTTGCCCCAAAGCACGTTCAGGGTTCTTGGTCAAGGACCTGAATCTTAAGAATACACTTTAAAATATGACGATAAATAGGGTTTAAATGTGGAAAAGGGACGGAAGGGAGGAAGGACACAAGAACGGACACATAGAGGTAGGAACGAGTCATGAAAGGATGAAGTCAAGTATGAAGGAACGCAGTGAGTGAGAATGAAACAAGGAAGAATGGCAGAAGACAATAAAAAGGTAGGATAGAAGAAAGAGTGGAAGAAAGGACCAAAGCATTAATGTAGGAATGAATCAAAGAAAGACAAAAGTATAGAAAAGTAGAAAACAAGGACGGCGGTTGGGATATGTAAAGACAGAAAGGACGCAAGGAAAAAAGGGAAGAACGAATGGATCGAAAGACAGGAAAGAACAATAAGGAAGGACCCAAGAAAGGGAGGAACTAAGGAACAATCAAAGGCCGTAGAGACGCAAAGAGGGGATGAATGAAACAAGCTAGGAATGAAAAACGTACGGATGGATGTAAGGAGATGAGTTTACTTCCTATTCTATTTGTCTAAAAGTTTGGAAATACAAATATTTTTCTATACTTTTATTTTTGTCTGTACTTATCCAAACCAACTGACTGAAATTAGACTCCACACATTTTGGGACTGCATAGAAACAGTAGGCCTATGCAGCCAAACTAGCTGTTTGCACAAAAAAAAAAAAAAACTACTCAGAGGTCCTAAATACCTAAAAAGCTTCTCTTTAAAGACTCGTGACAGGCTGGATTTTATTTCCTACATCTATTGCTGCAGGCGTTCCTCCTCTCTCATTAGTTGGAGAAGCAGATGTGTAGGACAGGCTGAAGCGAAGGCAGGCGGCGTCGCCAGAGGAACTTCTTCCACTAACATCCCGTAGGTTGTTTTCAGGAACAGCTTTAAAAAAAAAATCCCCATCAGAGCACGCTTTCCCAAGCAGCAACACTAAAAACACACACATATAGCTAAGGCATATATATAAATATGTGTGTGTCCATGTTCACATCTAATCATCACAAACACATACATATGCAGAAGCGGCTGCAGAGCTGGGAGAAGATAAATGGCCTGAAATTCGTCTTTTTATGAAAAAAACAAACACACACACACCCACACCCACACAATGACAGATAGATGGCATCCTCTGGCCAGCCCACCCCATTAGTGTTGCACAAGATCCAGCCTCCCCCTGGCTCGGTCCACCAAACCTCACCCAGGGGGTCAACAACAATCTAAATTTCAATTAAAGCGGAAAATGCCGCTGATGGAGACCAAATGAATGTTGATGCCTCTTGGTCTGAGGCTGGAGGTTTTTCGGCGGCGGCTCGGTGGGGGGTAAACAGAATTAGGGGCAATTATTTCATTATCTCCGATCCGCGCACTGCAGGCTCGGGTCACAGCTCCGGCCAAGTTTAGCCGGAACCACAATTATTATTGCAATTAGTCAGCAGGCAGGCAACACCAACGAGAGTTCGGCTGCAGGATAAAAAAAAACGAATGTCAACTTAGGACTGGAATCAGACGGCTGCAGGCGATCGCCAGAGCGGAGAGATGAGAAGAAGATCGTGGTTACCGTGCTGTTGTCAGGTTTTTGGATGCAATTTGGTGCTTCGCTACTTCCTCTCGTGTTCAGTCGCGGATTTTATAAACTAAAGAAGGAGTGTCAAACTAATTTTCAGTGTGGTTCATATCAAAATCATGGATGTTCTCAGGGGTCGGTTGTTCCAGGATGTAGTGATAAAACCCAATAACAAACTGCTTAATATTAACAAATAGCTATCTCTGCAGTCAATAAGTACTACTTAAGATTAAATGATATTGAACGTTTTTTCCACATTGATCAGTGCCAACAGGATTTACCATTTCTTTTGGGGATTTTTTTTGCAATTTAATTTACAGATTTTGTGGCGCTAATTGAGAAATATTTGCAAGAAATTTTGCAAATGTGATTTGTTTTGCTTCTCGCAGTGTAAATACCAGTTTTATAAGCTAATTATAAGTTGTTACCCATAATGTCCAGTAGGGGTGCTGTAGCTTAGTTTGTGATGAGATGTGCCTCCTTAGTCGCATCGTTTCGGCCCTGCTACTGCCTCTGGTGGCGTGGGGGTGGTAACGCAACTAATATAATAACATTACCAAATCAGAATACCACAAAGTCTTTATTATTTATTACAAATTCTGGCATTACTGGAGCCGGAAAATATTAATTCCCTCACAAAAGAACATACCTTTTAATTTTCTTAAGGATGTAGAGTATAATAATTGGAACACATTGTTAATGTGTGTTCACCTGCAGGCATCATCAGGTCAAACTGCCCTGCAGCCCGCTCCAATTACTTCACTGACATCACGAAAGAGAATTAACGGGAACAGGTTTAATGCCTGGAGCAAAAAAAAAAAAAAAATAGAAGAATAAAAAAAACGGTTCATGCTTTCCCCAAATAATTTCAATTTGCATTTGGAGTGAAAATCCAATCCAGCTGTGTTTTATTTATCTCATGCCTCTCCAATTACTGCGGACCAAACGAGGGTGCGGAAAGCGCTCCAGATCTGTCCGTGTGACATCACAGAGGAGTTAAAGCAGGATATTGTGGTAATGGGAGAAGAGAGAGAGAGGGGGGATTTCCAGACAGCCGCTAAGATGATGATGTAAGAGAGACGACGGCACAATTCACCGACGACTGGCGAGTGTTTGTGGTGTAGAATAGCGGTTTTGAAGAACCCCCTGCAGAATACACACCAAGGCACTGATTAGACTCTGTGATTTCTCTGATGCACGTATAAGAGAAATCACTTATCTTTTATGTTTTTGGAACTTAGATTTAAACATTTTCTTAATATTCCTCTCATGTGCCAAAACAAAATATCTTCTAGTACACATTTTGCAGCAACTCTGTGTTAGACGCAAAAGTTTGGTTCCAGGAAACTTTTCTCAAGTATCTTCACAAATTCTCTATTAGACTGAGATATGGACTTTGACTGGGCCACTGCACACACATTAGTACAAGTACATCTAAAAAAATATATTAACATTCTATGAAAGTGCAATAGTTCTTGTCAGTCATATACGTTGCATAGATTCATAATTTTAGAGAGAAATGCAATTTTCATGTCACATATCTGTAATAATTTCCGTATGTCTTTTTTTTTGACAAACCCTAAATAAATTGGGCCAAAAAATGTGCTATTTCCACTTGCTTTAAGATGTGATGCCTCAATTAAAAAGAAAAAATAGTTTTTCAGTCGTTGGCCTGCCAATCACAGAACTAAGTTGGATCAATGTAAAAACAATCTAGTTTTGTCTTTTTAAACCCAAACGGTTTAATTTATTTACTTTGTAAAGTAAAAGTCCATGATGATTGTTGTGTTATTTGAGCAGCACAATTCAAACTTTGAATTTCTCTGTTAAAGTTGGGCATTAAATGCAGTTAATGCACACTTGGACACATTCTGACTCAGCTTATTTTACAGAAAATAACTGATATTTTAGTAAATTGTTGCCATTATTTTTGGTAAGATTGTCCTAGCTGGCTTCTTAGCCATCAATAGCCATGACTCACAACATACTGCAGTTTAACGACATGATTGCTAAAAACTGACAAAGTATGAAAGAAGAGAAATTGAAAGCTGGCTTCCACTGTAAAACTCCACAGCAGCATTCATTTTGGCCGTAAAAATCTGTCACGGCCGCTGCAAAGCAAACTATGAAAACAAATAACTATTACACGCACAAACCCTCACTGAGCAACTGAACAGCAACACATACGCATTCACGCTGTGTCGTAAATGGGTTTGCAAGCGCGCGGGTGATAATGCGAGAGCTGAGGACGTCATCCTCTGCACTGACTGACTCACGCTCAGAAGTGGACCCCGGTTGGTGGTTCGGCGGCCAGCTCACGCCGACGGGTAATATCACAGTCATCATGAGGTGGCACAGATGGCATTCGAAGACGTTCGGCCGAAGTGGTTGTTTGATTTGCTTCGAGGCAGGGAGGAAATGGAACGAGGTCTCCGGCTCCGGTGGCGGGTATTTCCAAAAACGGGAACCCATAATGACGATCATAACATGAGCAACTGAGCGTGGCGATATTTGGAGAAGCACAGACCACGTCTGATGACATGTGTGATGACGGAGGCTTTGTTGCAGAAGAGGTCTGAGCATTTTTTTTTATTATTTTTTTTTTATCAAATTAGGAGGAGTGGGCACAGAGTAAAGTTATAACACTGCTTTATTGGGGGTAATTAGAGCAAAATGAAACTTTTTGGCCTGCACAGAAAAATGCTACATTTGTCGGAAAACGGTCGGTGTATATTACTCATGAAACAAGGTGGTGGCTGTATCATGCTGTGGGGAGAATTTACTTCAGTGGGGATAAAGAGTTTAAACTAGGGAGACCTGAATGAAGAAACTGGTGTCAAACCTGAATTATGCAGCAAAATCTGACTGTTTGTGCCATTATCACTTTAAAGATACTCAAAAATGTTTCCAGAGGTCATCAAAGGTCAACCAGTTGTCCACCACAGGACCCCTAAACAAAAAAGTAATAATTTTCAAAATTTAGAGTCAATCAGCTGTGCTACGAAACATTTTGCTGCACAAACCATCAACACAAATTTTGTTTGATTTTGTTAATGTGTGTGGGGGTGGGTGGGGGTGTGTGTGTGAGTGTGGGGGTGTGTGTGTGTGTGGGCGTGTGTGTGTGTGTGTGTTGGGGGGGGGGGCTGTTTGTGTGGGCGTGGGGAGGTTAAAAATGATAACGGCACAAACAAAAGTGTTTGCTGCACAAATGTAACGCTATATTTTAAAATAGGACTTATGCAATTATGCGGTTAAGCTAACAAAATGTGGAGAAAATGGAAACATTTATTAATGTCTTTAAAATATTTTGTTGCACAAACGTTAGACACTGATTTTTTTTAATTTGAGAAAAAAAAAGAGGCGGTGCCAACCTCTCTCAAATTTGAAGTCGAGACCCAAATCCAGTTGAGAGTCATGTGGCTAGACTTGAAAAGTGATGCTCACAGATGCTAACCCTATAATCTAAGCTGTTTTACACAAAAGTGGGCATTTATTACCATTCCTTGAGTTTCAAAGCTCATGAAAAGTTGTCATAAACTTGCTGCTAATTGCAGTGAAAGACTGCTGGTCAAACTACTGACTCAGATGTACGGAACAAAGCTTTACAAAACCACGGACCACTTCCTGTTTGCGTACAATGACATAACATCCTTAGAAAATACAGACTGAGGTTGTGACGTGGCAAAAAGGGGGGCAGGGGGGACATAAACCCTAATTAAACAATTTTGTCATTACCGTTGTCTCCTCTCGACGATTTCCTGTTGCTCATCCGCACTTCCTCTCCCTTCATCAGCAGTCGCTGATGTCGTGTAGTGGTGCGAGGGTGAGACAATCAAACCTCTGTGGAGGTGGATGTAACAGGTCAGTGGGTGTTCAGCTTCTGATTAGCGAGCTCTGACTCAATCTGCCCTCAGTGGAAAGTTCATTGTCAGACTCTGGTATTATAAAGAAATGATTATTAGGGCTGATGAACAACTTCAAGCACATGAAAATGGCTGCTAACAAGCGCAGCAGATGAAAAGTGATAAAGAGACGACAGTGTCTACTTTGTCTAAAGAAGCATTTTTACAAAGTGGTATTCGTTTTATTTTTACAATTCAAGCCCTTCTCCATATATTCAGCATTAATGGGCTTTATTTATTATTATAGAACACTGTTAAAAGTGACAAAGCTGTATTTAATGCACAAAATACCTCAGATTAGACATTTCACTATGCTTTATCTTTTTAAAATTTCTGTACCAGATCTTTTATATCCACACTATTGGTGTCTTGCGATGTCCAAAATACAAATACTTTAACCACCTGAAAATGTTCTGCTTAAATCCATATCAGAACTTGCTAAGGGAAAAATCTAAGCGGATTTCTTGCGCTGCCAGGATTACTTTGTGTTATGTGCTCTCTGTGATTTTTGTTTGACATTTGCTCGGGATCAGTCAGTAAATTTTTCTAGGAGGATTTTCATTTGGGGAACCACCAAAACGTACAAGAACGGGGCCAGAATGGACAGCTGCCAGTCCTTTCTGGTGAACTTTCCGCAGAGGAAAAGCAGCTGTTTTACTGAGATTCCCCCCATCAGCTGAGCCGACAGACACAACTGTAGGGCTGCAAAGTCAAGTCGGCTCAGTGATTGGTGAAGCTGCAGCCGATTCCGGACCAGGCGGCGTGAAGCTAAATTCCTCTTCCTTTGCTGGCCTTCTGTCCCCTCACCGATCAAAACTCAACATCTGGTCACAAACTTTTTGCTTTAATCAAGTCTGAAACCAGCAAACTTCTGATAAATGTTAGATTTTTACTCAGTTTAACTAGAGTTTTGAACGACCGACTTGCTCTTCTTAAACCTTCACTCTTTACTATACAGACTATTTGCTTAAAATTTGACTACTTTTATAGAGCATATTTAAAATATACATAGGAATCTGAAATACCTACCATTCACTTTCCTTGGTGCTGATTGGCTGATAAGACTGTAAGTGTTAGCGACTGCGTATTAATGAATATTGTGGTATTTTTGGTGTTTGAGCTTTTAATATAGACATTTATAAGCATTTTTATCGAAGCTCATGAGTATTCACAGATTTTAGTTGTATGTAGAGTAGACGTAGGTTAAAAATCACTTTTTCCACACATAAGTTTTGACTTCTTTTCACACTTAATAATAAACACTTTCATCTAGAAACTGCATCTTGCGTTTACGTATGCCGTGTCTGACTATTATTTAAATCAGACTGGTGTTCTGATGTGTGACGAACACGCAAAGAAAAATAAAAAAAGGAAGTCGGGAAGGGGGCCAACACTTTTTCACACTACTTCATTACACTTGAATGCATAATAACGAGCTGCAGTCTTTAAAACGTTTGCACAGTTCAACCGAAAGTTGCAACTGTGCAAACGTCAAACTCAGTAAATTAAAGACAAAGGGAACGACGCATAAAAACGAGCCAATTCTGACACATTCTGCCTTGCCCCTTCTGACATAAACAACAACAACAAAATGGTTTTTTTTTATAGTCTTTCCAAAGCGTACACATGCTGTTTTGATCAAAAGACAGCTTTGTGAATCGAGACTGAATAGTGCGCAACATCAATGAGCCCCGATGTAAATGAAATCCCCTGTTTTTGCTTTTTAACTAACAGCTAGCTTGGTTCCCTATAGTGCCACGCTGCTAATTATTTATAAGTCTCAGCATTATGGATCTGAAGCGCTAATGTGATGCACCCCCTGCTTTGCCCCTCCCTCCCCTCCCTGCAGAAGCAGCATCTTGCTTCACTGAGAGTTTTTTTTTTTTTTTAAGCACATGCCATGGACTCAGCTGCCACCGAGGCCACAGTCACAGATTTACTGGAATTGTGAAGATGACGATTTTCCTCTGAACTTTATAATAAATTCAGCAGGGTAATGATAGGTGCTGGAGCCTGCTGTAAGTCGGAGAAGATAACTGTCAGTGATGGCTGGCCATTTGCCTATTTAAGAGAACTCTGTGCACACCGACATTACTCTTCTTAAACCTATCATTCCCCATCATTACTCTCCCCTACATCAATCCACCCCATCTATATCTCTTCAACAGTCCTCCTTCCTCTGCTTTTCCTTCCCATCTGTTTTCCATCCCTCTTTCCCTCTCTTCCTCCCTCCGTGTCCTTCCCCGTCTCTCTCCAAGTAGTGCGATCAGTCCTCATCAGGGCTATCGGCCAGGCTCATCATGCAAAGTGCCGCTGGCTGCAACTGAATTCCTCTCTGCGGGCCTGCAGCGAGAGCCTGGGGACGGGGCGGAAGATACATCTGGCTTGACACAAATGTACTGACTCGGCGCTCTACGTGGCGGACCCCGGGAAATCAACTTTACACACCGACGACTGCGTCCGATCATACACAAACGCAGGATGCAATTGGACTCCGGTCTCCGGAGACTCCTAAATCTTCAAGAGCATACGCACGTGAATGTACACTGGGAGAATCAACCATGTGCCGTGACTAGCCTGCCGTCTCCTCTTATGTTCACAGAGAAATCTAGATGACAGTCCATTTTCCAGCGAGCATATGGAACACAAAAACACCATCAACCCTCTGGTTACCCGTTTGCGGCCAAGATCAAATTTGCTTCCAAATGCTTCTTGTGCTTGCCTCTCTGTCACTGAGGGCTTCCTTTTTTGTTTTTTCTCCTCTCCCTTACATCACCGTAAATTGCCTCCTTTGTGTAACATACAGTGCGAGACAGGGATTCTTAGAAACACATTCGCACACACACCCCGACGCGTTCGGAGGGGGATTTTTATGGGGATACGGAGAGTGCTGCAGCTGTTGTCCTAACAATGATAAATGGCAAAGGGACAGGTTAAAACAGTTCTGTTGCTGTTTTGAGTCACCATCAATTGTTCCCTTGAGCAGAACGACGATGATGCTTTTAATGGCTCAATCTTCATCAACTTCACAGGCAAAACGTGCATGAGCACATGCACTGGGATCCTTTGCAAACTGCCTCCACAGATTATTGCCGTTTTGTCCTCTTCCACAGGCTTTGATTCTGAAGCTGATTATGAAGCTTCCTCTTGTCTTCATGTTTACATCCTTGGCGCCAAGGATATATTGTCATCATCTCCTTCTGCTTCCTCTTTTCTTCAAATTCGTATTGCATGTTTACAGAGTAATACCTCGAAAAATCCCTTCACGTGTGTGTATCTTGTAAGAAATGTAGTTATTTCAAACGTCTTATGTTGGGTAACATCCATCCATGTATTGTCTTTACCAGCTGGATGGTAACAGGGATATTTGCATTAAATGATATGCATGTTAGCTTAAATGACCTTTAGGTGTGCATGGACTTGTGACCTTTACAGAGAGTCTCACACCACACGGTTTCCCAAAACTGTTTCTCTTTTGGGAAACGGTTCACCATTTTCTCTAGTTTGATGCTCTTGATGCTCATCCTAGCATCTGAACTGACATTTTTCCTTTGAATTTGAATTATTCTTAATTATATCCTGTCTTTTTCATTAAATAGGAACTAAATTTGACATGAAAATGTGTTTTGTTTCAGGTTTTAATTAATTGCTCATTAATGCTACATGTCATTAATTATGACTCACTTTTTTCACCATGACGTTATACTGTAGCACAAACCAGCAAGTTGGGCACATGTGGTCTCACTGTGCGGCAAATGACCTGGTCCACAGATGTTCCCCCAAAGAGGAACCACTAATTATTATACCACATTGGACTACAGACCTGCGTTTGCTTGCCCACTACATAGTTTGAGTTTTGGCAATTGCGCCCGCAGTGGGGGGCAATTGGTTGATCAACAGGAACAATACATAATATGTCTGCTTACCGACACACGGCCGTTGCTTAGGCTGTTATGTGTGTGTCTTTTCTCGCTTTACGCTAAACTGGAGATGAGTTGCACCCCAGTACACAATTACTTGTGTTTGTGAATCGCAGTTTTCTTAATAGCCAATGGGGGCAATATTGGACTAAATCGTCCTTTTTGCATTAGCTTTGTCTAAGCGATAAGAAAACTGACTTGGACAAAATCTTTGGCAACTAGTTCAAAAGCAGTGGGAGGGTTTACTATTCACTTTAAACACTGAGAACACACATTGGTGCAGTTAATATTTCTGAACACAGGAAACTATTTCTGCCAACTCACAGAGCAAGTAGCCGCCTGTACAATCAATTTTAGAAATGCATGAAATTGCAGATCTTATTTCACAAAAAAAATTAAAAAAATTATTTGCAGAAAAAGTTCCCTTTAAAAAGCCCTGCCACCATGATTTGAGTCTAATATCTGCGTTTGCTTAGTAGCGCACACACGGGAAATACTAAGAAACTACTAAAACCCTTGAAAATCCTTGAATCAAATTTGCAACATCGCCTTCTTGTGGTCAAAGTTTGCAGCTACAGATCGTGTGTTTGCGCTGTTGTAGGAACATGAAAATACTGTACTTAACAAAATGAGACAAATGATAGTCAATAACATTTATGAACATGAAACATATTTTTTACAGTTTTCTGGGATTTTTAACAGGCCAAGTGGAAAACATCCTTCTTCCATTTACCACCCTGATAGATTAATATAATCTGGAGCTTCCTGGTCAGACATCAAAGCTTATGGAGCCCAAAGATTTCTCATGTTTCATACTGGTACTTTGTCCTCCAATGTTTGATGTCCATCCTGGTCCCACTTAGGGCCTACATTGTGGACTTCGAAGGAAGCCATTTGCATTTGCATTGGTTGGGAAACTAATACAAAACCTAATGCAGATAAACAGTCTTAGATTGCTCAACAAGCACTGGGAGGAAATAAATTCCCATTTTGCATATGCTGACATTTCTCATTAAAGGCTGTTGACATTTAGAAGATTATAGGAATTTTGTGTATTTCAGATGAATCTTTCCTGGATAAAAAAACACTTTTTTTTTTTTTTTTTACAACCCTTTAACTGCACCTGATTTGACAAATTTCACTGCTGTTTTTATCTGCTTGAAGATCTAAAATTTCTAGCATAATTTACTGTAGATGTTTAGTCTGAATTCTAAAATATGTCTCCAAACATCGTACATATAATGTTTTTGGAGAACTACAACAGTACAGCCAATAACGGTGACCTTTTTTTCCCCCATTCTTTTAGTATTACAGACAATAAGAAAGAAAGAGTAGGACGTGGGAATGTTCCCAGCTGATCCGACATTAGAGGCCAGAGAAACAATAAAAACTCATCTGTGTTTGTCTGCTTGGCACCAGATGGACCTTATGTACATATAGTCCGGGAGGCCTCATAATATTTTCCAAAGGAGATGAATCAGTTTTTCTTTTTCGTCTCAAATGGACCCGAATGTGCTTTGCTGAGCGACTGGAATGGATGGGATGGGTGTCGTTAAAACGAGTTTCCCACAGCGGCTTCCCATTTGGTCACCACTCCATCTTACAAGGCAGGGATTTTAGTGGATAACAGGATTGTTCACGAGGTTAAGCAGAAAGCTGAACAACATATTATTTTTTCATTCATTTTTAAATGAACTATCTAACGGAAGTTCTTTACCTATTTTAATGAAAGTTGCCATAACCAAACATTCCTTAAGGTATCAGAAAACCTAGATAGATTTCAAGTAAATGCGTCACAATCTCATATTTTTTTTTGATAAGATTTGTTCAACTCATGAGGAGGGCCACCTTCGTCCTAAAAACTCACTAAGTATTTACATTTCTGCTGATATTTCCATTTTGTTGATGTTTTTCTTAATAATTTGTTGATATTTTGATCAGATATTACAATCTTGTACCATTCACCTTTATTTGAGGGCAACATCATTGGTTCCAAGAGACTCTAGGCATCAAAAGGTTTTTAAATGACCCTACTCAGTTTCACATTTTGTTTAATCAAAGTATGCTATTTCTAATTACTGAACAGTAATATTTTATCTATCTTGTAAATTACTCTTACTACGCAGTCTTTTATTCATATATTCTGCTTTGTATTTTTTTACCTTAATTTAAAAAAATGCATGATTTCATTCACCATTAACCTGCTGATAGTACGGCTGAATTTTCCCATTGAGGGACAACAAATAATATTTCTATTCTTTCTTGAAATACTCAAAGAAAGTCATTTTGTGTGGAATTTCATTGATGGGGTTAATGGAATAATTTCTTCTCATTTGGCAGTTGAAGTATTGATAATCTTGAATTTATAATTTGGACTTTTCTATCTGAAAAGGAAAGTTACTTTTGAGAACAAGGCTGGCAAATACATGACAAAGAAAAAACACACACATTGTACACAACATAGTGCTCTGGTTGGGAGACCCTGGTTACCCTTACCCGTCACTGTAATGAGTCACTGGTTGGCAGTCGTTGGGAACTGAGGGACTAAGAGGAACGTGATTGAAAGTCAATGGAACAGAATGAGCCCTATAGATCCATGTCGGAGGCACACAGCATGTGGAGCAGACACCGGCTGCCAAATGACCCCATTTAAGTGTAATGTGTAAAGTCCCCGTTATTGAATCTCCCTTTCAACATGTGAGCCAGGGCGACAAACTGTTCTGCACATCAAATGGGGTCGTGCCTGATAAAGGTTTCGTGTAAGGATGCTGTTAGAAAGCTCATCGTCTGTGGGGGCCAGACAAAAGTGGCTCGCATTAATCCACTGGAGTGCTCAGCGAAGGGGGCTTCATTACGTTCACGAGGGACTTATTGCTGTTAGGCAGCGGAGAAAAGAAAAAAAAAATGGTAACATTATTATTCCATTTTCCTCTGAAGCAAATTACCATTCTGATTTCTGCCTTGGTTCAAGAGTTTTAGTGGTTTAATTTAGACCGTAATAAGCTCCACCGAATAGTACACAGAAATAAAGTTTACCCAGAAAGTGTAATTTTTTTATCATAATACATTTTCGTGTGGCTACTCTTAGGCAACATGACAGAGCTAATATTGTGGTGGGTGTTTTTACAGCAGTATAGTAGATGAGTTTGGTTTTATTCATCATCTGTACAAACATTTAGAAATGAGAAATATATTTCAAGGACTCAAGGGTGGCTGCCACTGAAACATTTATTAGAACATTGTGTAGTGTGTGGGTGTGTGTGTGTGTGTGTGGTGTCATGTAGTGATTTGCAAATGTCTTGAAATTTTAGCCTGCAGTGGTAACCTCTGTTAGAATGATCAATTTGTTTGTTACCGTCATGGTCTGAACCCAGATGGCAGCTGTTCTGCTTAATCACAACACTGTAGTTAGGGTTTAATCAAAGGTTATCGACATCAGCTGTAAAATTAAAAAAAGGCAAGCAAGTATGGCCCCATCTGCAATTCAACCTTCAGCTATTTCCACTGTAATTTGCAACCAAAATTTTACACATGTAAGATTCTCAATTCGATTTAGGTCTGAACTTTGACTAGGCCATAAAAACACACAAGTATAGTTTGATCTAAGCAAGTCTTTTCTAGCTCTGGTTGTTAGTTATCTTGCTTTTAGGGTTTTGCTTAGAGCTTTCCCTTTATTTTAAGCGAAATTGACAATTTCTCATGAAATTCCCCCAAAATGCAGAGAGTTTTATGGCAGTCTTCGTCATCCTGTTGGCACCTCCCTCCTCAGGATACAGGCAGACTTGGCAGACGCTTCGCACACCAGATGTCCTCCCTGATGCAAGCCCCCCTGATAATCCCTGGGAAGGAACAGAAAACTCCAGGACGGCGACCACCACCCAAGCCACTGGCACCCTCACATAAAAGTTTATGGTGTTAACGAGACAAAATGTCAAACTGTTCAAGGCTCATTTAAACGGGAGGTATTGTGCAAATTGATCTTTACATCATGTTATGACGTCATTCCCTCGTCAAAAACATGCCTGGGTTGTTGCTTTACTTCTTTCATGCACGTTTGCAGAATCCTTGATTCTCTCCTGGCAGCCATTCATGGGTGCTCACACGCCCATCTGCTCATTATGTCGTCAAAAACAAAGTGTTGGAAAGAGTAGGAGCTTCTTAAAGGGACAGAGACCCAATTTCAAGGTGTCAAATTGCAAATTCAGTTTTTATTTTTAACTTACGTTCGGCATCCAAGCCATTTTCATAACAACTGAAGGTAACATAGTTACTTCATTGTGCTGTAAAATGTGCTGTACGTGTTATGTTTGGAAAATACATAACACCTCTTTTTAAATAAGAAAAGACATTGACTGTCTAACCTTAATCAGCTATTGGACATCCAGTGTTTGGTGATCATGTCTCAGGTTTGTACCTTCAACAACTGCCTCTATAGTAACATAGGAGGTCATTCTCTTTGTACAGTCTGAGGTTTATTGTCTATTGGGACATTAAAAGTACCAACAGAGAATGGAGAGCGTTAACATAATTAGTCAAATCAATCAGAAAGTAGGCTATGCCACCAGTTTCACTTTCAGTTTCAAGTATTTGGCATTTCAAGTTAAGTTGATCTTCATCTGTGCAGGCAGAGCGTTTGCTTAGTGTTTTATGACAGTAAGTAGTTTTGGATCATTAGAGCAATATTCAAGCAACAGTTGTGTAAATAGAAATCTATTATATCTATTTTTATAACTCAGTAACACACTTGCTTGATCTTGCTACAAAATGGTACTGTGTGTTTGGAAAATACACAATACCGTCTCTTGAAGAGATTCTCTAACTGTAAAAAAAAAAAAAAAGAAGCAAAAACTAAAGTGGTTTTAATTTAATCTGCAAAATGGGAGAACATTTTATAAGAAAATCAATCTAAGCCATTATAAGATGAGGAGGAAAGCTGATAGCATGCAGGAAGTCCCCTGTCTCTGAGTTCCCAGACAGAGAAGGAAATGTCCTTGCAGCCGGATTAACATGAGAGCATAAAAACAGGTGACTGCATGTGTTCTCGTGCAAGGAACTGGTAGTTTGTCAGGACCTCTCAGTCTCTCAGGCCGCAGGTGGATGTCTCCAGCGCTACATCTGTCTTTCTCTCCCTCCTCCTCTTGAAGCTTTCTGCAGGCTCACAGCTCTGTCTCTCCTTACCTCAGGGGCCTCACCCCAACTCAGAGCCCATACCAAAGCCGGCATTTGGGCCACGTCTCAGACGTCCCGTGGGGTTGGAAAGAGGGGAGCTGATGAGAGATGCCACCAGTTAGAGTATTTGGTCTTTTCTCATGCAGTTTTGTTTGCTTTTGTCACTCATGTAGTGAAGAATGTCAAAAAGAAGAGACTGATGTCTTAAAATGACCCTGTGTTGACATCCTCTGTCATTAAACAGTCAAAAGAGAAGAAGGAAGCACAGAGAAACAGAGACGGGTGGATTTCATACGAACATCCATGGAATGTCTTTTTATCCCTTTGGGTTTACATTGCTCATCATGATAAGTTGAGTTGAATTTACTACGTGCGTTCAGTCCCGATTACTGCCAGACAAGAATGAAACCTCAAAAAGCAACACAACATTGAAAGAATTTCAAGGGCAGAGATAAACAAAATAGTAAAATAGGTGAAGTTTTTAAGCAACCTTTAAGGGGAATGGCTGGCCCACCAAAGAGGTCCCAGTGCTTCACTGGAGCTGGTGCCAGGGAAAGGTTTTACCTGGTTACCCGAGTACCATCTTTTAACTCATAATATCGTTATAAATGTCTCATCTACTTATCTTGCCTATGTTTTAGTCTATGTTTTGTGAAAGAGTCTAGATTATTGTGATAGTTCAAATACATAAGTCATATTATTTATCTCGGTGTCCCATTATCCACACCTTACTTTATTGATTCTGTTTTAAACAACAGGTGATCTCTTGAAAAGCTTGACGATCATACTGACCTCACTAGCAGCTGGGAAACAAGAGTAAAATACAACTTTTAGGGAAAGATTTTTTTTTCTTTTGCACCATTTGGTCAACAGTGTAAAAGACCTGAGTCAGAAGAGGCATTTATTTATTCGGTGCAAAGTAATCGCCTGTGAACAAAGGCGTAGGCGCGTTGACGTACTTTAAACTCTGAGACGGATGGTTTCAAAATAAACTTTGGAAGGATCAGAGATGGTCAGTCTGTTATTTTGATGCGGAGCCAACACGTAGATCTGGTGAGAAGAAAGATGTGGCGCCAGTTAAGCACTTCAACTGGTTTCACGGAAAATCACAGCGCCGTACAGTGGCCTGGCATGACAACTACAGCAGATTTGAAACTATGATTCAGTGTCGTCTAAAGATGGAGCTTTCCCCAATCAACTGGCAGTCTTGTGTTTAAATAAAAGCCTAAAACATTGCATTAATCACTCACCTCAGTTAAGCTGGTGTTCATATTTCAACGATAAGAGTTAGACTGAGTAAAAATGGGTTAGTTCTAAAGCAATAAGTGAACACAAAGGCCCCATTGTCAGAGATAATCTTGATCTTTCCCAAGAAATGTAGGGAAGAAGTCTGTGGGTTGATGGTGGAATCTCCAGGAAGATATGGATCCACTTGCATGTGGGTTAAAACTAACACATCAATTCATGTAAATCAGATCAAACTGAGAGTCAAACATGGTGGGAGAGTGATGATCTGGGGCCCACTTGTTGCTCCAGGACCAACATGATTGGGAACCAGAAGGAGAATATTCTACCAGCAGGTGTAAATGAACATCTGCCTGGTTGCCTTTGGAATTGCATGATTTGTTTCACACCAAATCTGTGCGCCCAGGTTTTTGAACGAGAGTCTTGGAAAGCATCTACTCTCTCAACAGTTAGAGCCCCAAAAAGATGGAAATTGCATTAAATCAACTTCGCAGTACCAAGAAGTGACCGACCTCCTTTGCTTCATAAACCTAACAGCTGACGTCCTACCGCCTCATCAAAGCACAGGACTTCCTTTCTAGGTTTTATTACCTCCTTCCTCCTCTCTGTGCAGAAACGGCACTACTTTGTCTCAGGATGGAGGCTTCCTGGAAACAAAGGTTTAATGTCGTGGAACAAACTCCTTCTAGGCTCAGACTAGCAGCCCATTTTGTCTGCTCAATCTACCAGTCGGCGGCTGACAATGAGATTTATGAACGAAGTAAAGGCAGCCATTGGCTCAAGGTAAACAGAGAAAGGCCAAGAAAGAGGGGTTTCCCGTTTTATTTTGATGTTTTTAATGGACTGAGACCCAAGCACGAAAACAACTTATGCGTCAAGAAGGCCTCTGAAAAGTTCAGAAGGGACTTTAAGGGCTGTTAAGTTTAGCTCAAAAGGACAGAATCAGACATCTTCTTGAGTATTGACATGTACTGTAGGAGATGATCTTAGGTGAGCTGCTGCTGGAATGAAATGGAAATTATGAAAGGAAAGAAACATTCTGAAACACTCAAAGGTGAAAGAAAAGATGAATTAGTCATATTTTCACCCTTAGCAACTTTTATTCCTTCTTCATGCTTGCCCTAACCTTTACCTGTTGGTGTTTTCTGCATTGATATAAACCTGTTTTAGATCATCCTGTCATTATTTACCTCATCATCTGTGTCTATATCACTAGTTCTTTTGTCCTTTCTTCACAGAATCTATTGCAGTGCTGCCTGAAATGGTGTAGTGGCAGCAGTTATTTGTAAACTAAAAAATTAATTAACTTGGAGGTGAAGGCGAAATAAAGATGAATTGGTCGAGCAGATAGAGCTTTGCTTTTTCATCAATTTTTTATTTATTTATTTTTACTTTGGATTAATTTAACCACAGCTGGATTGTTGTCTTTAAAGGTTTATAAGAGGACTTCATGAAATGGACTCTGATTGAGAAGTAACACATTTATGTGAATTTTAAATTCTAAAACTAAAGAATTTCAGTACTGAGTGCACATGAAGTGGGTATTTAAGTATTTTTAAGTTGCAGTTTTCTGTTGAGAACTTGAATAGGAACGCAGGATCAATATGTGATGGATCGTTCGTGAAAGTAAGGTCTCAAAACAATCATGTCAGCCATTATTTATTGAACAAAAACTCATATATGATGCTCTTTCAGCAATGTCGTTAGTTCTTTTCAGTAACTGATGTCTCTAAGTCCAAAGGATGGTTGATATTTGTTGATGAAGGTTTTTAAGCAGGGGTCCAGATTCTGGTATGTGTCAGAGTCGATCACTGCAAGTTAAGCAACGGGATGTCGTCACGAACCCACTGCTGAATATGTGTCAGTTCAGATCAGGTGCAGAAGGACAACAGCAGACTGTCGAGAAAAATGTCAGTCAAGGAGGGTCGACGCATGAACCTTTGTCTGTCATCTCCATATAAATAGAGAAGACAAAGTTGTTGAAAGTTGTTGGTTTTAGATTCATAACAAATACAGATGGATATGAGCGAAGAATATATCTCTAGTCTAAAAAGGAATGAAAATAAAGTACTACGTTATTTATAGTTTTCAAATGTCTTGTAATTAAACAATGTGAAAAGAGTGGTCGTTAGCAAATAAATATGAACTACCAATGAATGCACTGGACAGGTCAGTGGTAACATTGGGGAGAGGTTTTGAACTCGACAGCATTTGAAGCTTTGAACACTCCTCAGAGAACAGTTTAGTCTGGCGGTGTCCAAAGTATTAATCCCGACCGCACAAGTTTTGTCCAGCAGCACAAGAAGCTGAAGCAGAGAAACACCCATTCATTAAACGTGGCTAAATACAGCAAGCTTTTTTGAGAGAGTAACCCATTTTTGTTTTAAAGAGTGTACAATTTTGTTTTTCTAAGTTGCAAAAGAAGAAATCAGTTGACCCTCATTAAAATATGGCATGCTTAGTTTATTGATGGAAAGAAAAAAAATCATAAGATTTTCTTAACAAAATCAGTTTCTCTTATTTTACTCTTCATAGGTATAGTATGTGTTTGAGTAATATGAACATTGTTATTTTATTCTATGAACTACTGACAACATGTCTCCAAAATTCCCAGCAAAAATTTTGGATTTATTTGCAGAAAATGAGAAATGGTCAAAATAATGAAAAAGATGCAGAGCTTTCAGCCCTCAAATAATGTAGAGAAAAACAAGTTCACATACATTTAGAAACAACAGTACTAATGTTTGACCTCAGGAAGAGTTCAGAAATCAATATTTGGAGGAATAACCAGGAGGTTTTCAGTGGGGTTCAGTACAGTGGGCTCTTCAAGATCAATACATAGGTAAAATTAAAACTAACCAAAGTGTAGAATAAGTGACTTGACTGTAAAAACCCCCAAATATTGCATTTCTTAACAACTGAGATTGAGTCAAGTCAGAAGTGGGTCAAGGATATTATTTGATTGTCTGGCCCATTAATTTGACCAACTGCTTAAAGTTTCCCTCAGGTCTAAGTTAAGATTCTTTAATATAATTTCCCTACTGGCTAATTACATCACATATAATTAAGAGCCAGTCCGGGACTCGGCCCATCGCATTTGAAGAGGAACTTAATGGAAAGACATGTTTGTGTCAAGTGTGTGCATGTCTCAGTTTTTAATGTCTATTTGGGTTACTGCAAAGACAGAAAGTAGGATTTCACCAAAAAAAAAAAAAAACCCCAAAAAGAATAAGATCTGTCTTGGTGACAGTGGAGTGTGAGAAAATGACAAAGAAACTGATGTAATGTCAGAGCAGAAGCTAAAAGGAGCCATAAAAATGGGACATTCATGAGGGTGTAGATGATAATGAGACAAGATAATGTATAGCTTTCTAATAAAATCTTTGTGAGATGGAATAAACGCCGGTGCTCTCCATGCACTCCGTTTAGCCTGCCACTAATATGTCGACTCTATAAAATGCTTACTTTTAAAATTTTTGCAAAAGTGTGACTAAATAATAGCAATGTGCCTAATTAGGCAAATCAAAATATCCAATTTGTGTTCAGTGTGCTCCATTTCTGTCTTAACTTAGTCATAGTTGCCATCAGGGGTCCGCTTGAGGTTATTTCAATTTTTTGAGTTATATTTGTTGTTGGAAGTTCCATTTTTTCACGTTGCAACTTGGAAATATACAAACTTCCCAGGAAGTTTGAGATCCAACTAGAAAAAGTGCAGGCCTCCGACATCCAGTAAGGTTGCCAGAGTATAAAAGTTGGAGGTATACACTGTTTATTAGCACTTTTGAAGGTTTGTACAATCTCAAAATACCTTTTAGAGGTCAGGGGTCAGAGCCAAATGACTGGATAGAACTCTGGCGTCCAAAAATTCTGCCATGAGAAAAGTATTTGAAAGGAAAAGTAAAATCATAAAGGTTATGTGGTGCGCTCCCTCCCACTTTGCACAAGAAAACAGCAACAACATGTAATAAAAACAAAGCATAAAAGAATTCGCAAAAACAAAGTAGTGAGAGAATTCATATGTAGATCCAAAATAGGGAATGCTTTTCCTGGTAAAAATAGAATATCACCCAATTTGCAAATTCTTTTTGGTCTTGATTGAGAAACCAGATAAAAAATATATATATTCTATTGTGAGGAATAAAAACAGGATTTGAAAACATTTCCAGCACTTAGCCAAGATTAAAAAAATTATTAGTCACAGATTTGGAAGCCATTTACGATGAAGAATGCAAAACACGAGTTTATTGAAAGGCATCTACTTCGTGTTTAACCAAACATTTTCCACTGTAAAAAGATTTTAATTTGGCATAATAATTTTGCCTTATTAATCCAAGTTTGGATACCTAATGCAGGCCAAGTTTGTATTTCTCTTGAAGTGCAGTAGAATTGGAAACGGAGGCAGCAAATAAAAAGGAAAAAAAAAAGACCCAAAAACTGGATGATAACAGAAGGTCAGAAAACTGGCGCCTCAGTTTCAGCTGCAACCTTCCATAGGCTGGGTCAGAAATTGATGTGGAGAAAAGGAAAGAATGGATTCCCACACCTGTCTGTTGTCCTAATAATGAGTTTTGGGATCACATGACTCAGAAAAAGTATCATTTTCCAAACGAGATCAGCGATATTTGTGTGTGGGAAGAGCTTGGGCTGAAGAAGCACTTTGCATTCAAAACGCAGTCTTGGAACCTTTAAAAACCAAACCAGATGATAACGTCGGGCTGCGGCAAATGTGTGTGTCGATGAGTTTGTTTGTTTTCGCCAATGAATGATTCACTTGGCTCATCAGTCGGAGGGAAGCAGCTGTGAGCAGGACCAGGCAGGAGAGTGGAGTTGAGGAGGCGAAGCGTGTTGCGCGAGGCGGCGCCACCATCGGTCCCTATGGGTGTTTTTGATGCCGCCGCTGACACAGTGTAATTTGTTTCCTTTCCGTTGTTTCATTTTGTCATCCATCTAATCGAGTCGCCGCGCTCGTGTGTTATCTTCCCTACGCGGACACATAATTGGTTTGCAAGGTGGCTTTTTGTTTGTGGCAGTCGTGCGGCATATGGGGGAGATTAATGGGAAGTGTGCTAAAAAACAATTGCTTCAAAAAAAATAAATAAATAAACAGCTGCGGGGAGGTGGCATTAAATGGGTGCTGGGCTCAGAAAGTTGAATAAGACAGAGGGAAGCTGTAGTTTTCCTCTTGGATTTATACCATCACTTATCAGCTGCTCGGCGCTGACAAGTGGAACAAGTTGAACGGGGAATTCACAAAGCAAGTAGCTTGATATTTAGCCATTCAGACACAAATCTTGCAAATCAAATGATTCTCCTGCAGAAAACTTTAGGAAGGAAGGAAAATCTAATATGGCAGATTTTATAAAAAAAGTTGGGGAGAGAAAAATAAGAACATTTAGGAATCAATGGGACTAGTCTCTAAATATGCCAAGCCATTTGTTTGTGCTAGTTCTTATGTTCCTCATAACGTGAAAGGAAACTAATGAATCCGGGGAGACAATACTGAATTTTCTTGCCCTGTTTTACCCCCATGTCCCGTTCGTGCAAAGTCAGCATCAGTTTGCAGAAGTTTGGGAGAGTCAGCAGGACCTGTTGGCCAAAAAATCTGCTAGTGAGAGAGAGAGTGAGGGGAACCAACTCAGCTGCAGTCAAGCAAATATCTTTGCTGATTTCGAGCCAGACCTGGACGCAGCTGGTAGTGTGAACTGAAAACACATGTTGATGTCAGCCAATGAAAAGAAAAATAAAATAAAGGCCGGGACATGACATCAGCTATGAGATTTATTTATTTCTTTTCATGAAAACCTTATTGGTAACCATGCAGCATTACAAACAGAAACCCTTAGCAACAGTACGCATTTAGCAAACCATCTACTAACTTCTTACAATCACATTGTAATAAAAAATAAAAAGTCACAAAGAAGAAACTAAAATGCAAAACAAAGAAAACTGCATACTAAAATACAGTAAATAGTGACTGTTATTAAGATATATATATGTGTTCAGGTAAAGTTTTGTTTATGCGTTATACTGTTGTCTCGTAAGGTAGAAATTATAACATGTAACAGAAAAATACTAAAACAAACAAAAATATCAGAAATTATCCAAATTAAAATCTAAAAATCAATTTTAAAGCAACAAAAAATTTACAGTCATTTAAGCTACACTGGTTTCAATTTATGAGAGAGTGAAACAGAAATATAGTCTTTCCATTTTTCTAAGACAATCTTCTGTTACTGCCACCTACTGGTGTGTTTTTTTCACCCTTCAAACTGTTTGATAATCTGCATTTGGTTTTAGCGCGTTTGAAACATTCTGAAGACCGTAAATCTCTGCAGGTCCAGTTGCTCCCTGCGTGATTCCTGACCTTTCAGCCAGTCTGTTTCCGTGAACTCTCTCTATTCCAAACCTGCCAGTCGTGTCGATTGTTCCCGGCTTTATGACTTCCTTACAGTAAAGGACGTCTTGTTTTGCTCTCAGCTTTTCACAGTCTTGCCCAGTGAGGGCGCACAATTCATCACAGTGATGATTAATTATCAAAATTAAAGCAACAACATGAATGTTGATACAGATTTTAAGGCATTGACTTGAGGGAATTGGCTTTGTTTGTGGCTTCTCTGCTTTTTAATGAAAGTATGATGTTCTTTGTTGCTGCTTGAGTGTAGCTGGAAGAGATCCTGCTTCCTGGACTAATGCTTCCTTTAGTCGTGTTCTGCAGAGCAGTTTCCACCACTCTGTGCCTCTCAAAGTGAGAACATTGGTGCTGTGGATAACACAGAATACTAGGAGATTCAAACTTTGAGAGAGCCAGTAAAAGAGACTGACAGAGTCTCAGGGGGGGCAGCCAGACTATTGAAGAAATAAGGAGGGATGTCATGCTCATGAGCTGTGATACTCAGGAGAAATGGGGAAAAAATTTAAGGACATAGAAATACAAAAAAGTCAGAAAATAAAAAATGTACTGTATGTCTCAAATTTCATCTGTTTTGCATAATTAGCTTTTACGATTACATATACAATTAATATTTCCTTCAAAAATGAGTGCCTTGAAGCTGCAGAGGCTAATCATTAAAATGCAAATCTAGCAGGAAAAGAAGGGACAGCTTCTTACTTGATTACTTCCTTGTTGTAATGGTGTCTTTTTGCCCAAAAGAAGAAAAAATAAAATAAAATAAAACAATTCGTATGCATTTGGAAAGTCTGGATATTGTCTGGATGTGGATGTCGTCTGTGGGCAGGACCCAGGGACAGACCAACAAACAGAAAACAATTTTTTATGAATTTATGGATGGAAAGCAGATTGAAGTATTTAGTTTAGAGTTAGCAGTTAAAGCAAATTTACAACCAGGCATAAATTGCGCCTTTTCCCACATGTTGAGCTGAAGCAAAACAGATGTGTATCGCCAAAACATTACAAAGGCCGAAAGTTCGACTCTTCGTTTTATATCATCAACACGGGAAATTTAAAGACTTTAGAGTTTACTTAACTTCATTTTCCAGTGCATCTGTGACACTATTAGAGCAAGGTAAAAATTTTCATCCTAAAACAACCAAAACACATCATCTTTCTGAAGGTACCGACACTTTTGAGAGATAGTCAGTTTGACAGATCAGAAACTGGCCTTGAACGAAAAGCTGCTGCAGTCTTATAACAACCCCAAACATCAAAGAACTTTAATGGGATTTTTTTGAGATAAAAGAACCAGGACGGTTGCCAAATGTGACAATTATGTTCTGAAAAATGAGTGGAAACTGAACATGGTGTGCCTGGCAAAAAAATATTCATGTCTGTTTTCACATTTTGTTAGCTTTTTGAAATCTAAATGTATTATATGAGGATTTTATGTGACAGACCAACAATACTAATCGAAAAAAAAAGCGATTCATTTCAAAATCTTTTTGCGATTACAGATGTCTTTACAAAGAAACATTCAAGTCTCGCAACAGATTCTCTAGTCGTTTCAGTCTGGGCTTTGAATAGACCATTCTAACACAGTCTCATGTCTTTTTCAGTCTCTAGATGTTCTTCTTCTAAAATTAACATGCAATTTTCTGTTTCCAATAACAGCCGACAACAAGCAACAAACTTACTGACATTTTGACTCCAACTTTGCATTCATCTCAAGAATATTATTGCAAACATCTGCTGTTAGCAGTTGTCTACGTATTTTATATTCGTTTTACTGTCATGAGAGCTTGCAGGGATTGTTCAAAATGACATAGTGAGCACTGGTACCATCCGTGAGCTGCTTTGCTCAATTTAATCTTGCAATATTCTCCGCAGGCTGTGATTGAGAGCTCTATTTTGGTTCAAGAGAGACACTTAGATAAGTGTCCCTCAATTTCGTCTTCTGACTTGGTTTTATTTAAAAAAAGAAAAAAAAAAACACACACACACACACACCCTGATTTCCATCATCTTTGGCAAACCATGAGAAGGCAACCACAGTGGTTAGGAACTTCCACCACAAACCACCAGCTGGCTGCCATGCTAAATATTTTTCTCTTTAAGGTTTTATGCTTCCTAATTTCCACCGCTGAGGAAATCCTTGGATCCTGTGACGGCTAGTTCCTCCGCAAGGAGTTATTTGTCAGCAAACAGAGAGATTTGGAGGGCTAAAGGTTGTTTTTGAAGACAACATGTGAGTCAGCTGCTTGGATTTAATAATCAGTAAGGTACAGTGGGGGGAAAAAAACAGGCCAAATTGAGTCCAAATTACAAATTCCATGCCAAACAGATGATTGAAAAGTTGTTGCCTTATTACCTTTTTTAAAATAAGACGATGACCAATTGCATCATGGCAACCCCTGAACCACAATCCTCTAATGTATGCTGCCATTGGTCCCAAAACCAGAAAGGCAGTAAAGCATTTAACTTCCGTCTGAAGTCTGCCACTGCACCACAGGACGCTATTTGTTGGTTTGGATGATCAAGGCGGACTGTTTTACAACCATATGGTTGTATTTTCTGACTAAACTAATGGTTTGAGGCCTGCACCAGTTGTTGCTTTATTTCCTAAGTCAGCCATTGAAAGGAAAACTAGTACAGGCAAATAAAATTAATTTAATCATCCTTTGGGTTTCATTAAATTTTTTTTATTCAGAGGAGTAAATTAGTCAAAGTAGTTTGTCTGAAACTGAATATTTGCATTAAAAAAAGCCATCAGTAAATTATCCTTTCACGTCCTTGAAAAGCTCAACCGGAAAAAAACAGAAGAGTATAAATGGAAAAAACATTTTAAATTCCAGTATTCTCTTTTTGCATTGTTAATAAGTCACTTTAAAAAAAAGCTTTACTTAATAAAAGTAGTTTAGTTGAAAGCATCTTGATGCTGTTCCTGTCTTGGATGTATTGCAGAAAACAGTTTTGTTTTCTTTTCCAAAATATATATATATATATAAGCTTAATGGGTCAGTTGTACCAACATTTTTAAAAAGTGAAAAAATAAAGTGTTTTGAAAGCTATGTGAAGCTTCATGTTAGCCATGAGGGAAGGTCTAAATCCAGAGACCACTTTATCAAGTGCTTTGCTTTTATTATCTCCACCAGAATTGAGGATTTCTTAACATTCAGTCTAAAACTCTTGCAGTAGAGTTCAGATTGCAGTATTTACACTGTTTCAAATGTCATGATTTCTTTCATACTTTCAGTTCTGGTCTACAAATACATTTGTAATGACTCATAAAAATATCTATAAATACTGACAGAGAGGAAAGTTTTGGAATGAGTTGTGAGACTTGTGACCATTCTGTTTATTTTTTATTTTTTGCCATTATCGGATTGTTATTGTTTTTATGGCAAGTTGTTGGTTCAGTACAGATGTATTAGTCTAGTAGAAGGATTAGTGCAGACATCTACAGCTTTTCATTTTAAACGGGTAGGATAATCAGATGAAGGAAGTGATCTTCTTGTGGTTTCGTCATGTATATAAACTGTTCCAATGCTAAGGTAAGCATAACTCCCAAGCTTCCACTTCAGTCCCGTCACTTACTGTAAATAATGTTATCCAATACATTTAACATTAACAACCCGCTATAGTTTTCTGTTTGTAAACATGACGGTAGCAGTTTTGGTAGCACTAACAGATAGACTTAGGTATCGATCCGTGCTGCGGTAGGAAAATCTGTCGAGGTAGCACTGATAGTCAGAACACCGGGCCTCGTCA
>CAEFZY010048611.1:0-14655 GCA_903066815.1 Brachyrhaphis roseni
GCGACGGGTTTCTGCTCTGCTTGGAGGGTCTTTGTATCTTCATGGGACAAAGTGATGAGGAGAAGGAAAGAAGCCTGGGAAAAAAAAGTTCACAGATACCTCAAGTGACTGTTGAGAATTTGTATCTGCCACTTTGAAACTAAACTAAACAATATGGATGTTCTGTGTTACCATTTACCAAAAAAAAAACTTTTATTTTATTTGTACGTTTTGGGTGAGGCAGAATCAAACCCCTGTAGTAGCTCTTTATAATATCCCGACCCCCTATGACAATCAGTGACTACATTTATATTTACTGGATCTCTCTACAATGATATCAAGCAGCATAGAATTGTATGTATAACAGAAACATATTAGGAAGTCAAATTTAAATCTTTAAAATGAAGCTAACCTTGCTACATATTGCTAATCCAAACACAATGATAGCTTCTGCAAACAAAGCGATGATCTTTAGAAGCTTTATCAATTTCCAAGGTGTGTGCTCGTCTTCAATTACAGGAACCTCCCGACAGGTGTCCCACGGCCTCCTGCAATAGATGCATGATGTTACATTGTGATAAGGATGGTGGCTAAAACAAGGTTTTGTATCTTCTAGCAATGTAAAAACATATTATTAATGCTTGATGCAAGTTGTTACAGGCAAGGGTGGCACAATATGGTACATAGGTTTAGGGGATACTAACTTTTTCATGAAGCCAATTTGGTATGAATATTATTTTACTTTAATATATTAAATTATCCTAAGAAAACAGCATTTTGTATTTTGTTGATATTCAAGCGAAGACACCGAAGAGGAACAAAAACGGAAACAGATATCAGTACGAGGTCAAATACTTTTTCACAACACTGTAGGTAGAAAGATATATCAATTTATATTTGTTAATATATTAATTTCTGGATCAATATTGCCATTTGCTACTACAGACAGAGCACATATAAAGAGCAAGTTTACAAATTACTTACTTGAGCTCTCCGTTTCCCTTCATCGTACCTCCCGCTTATGGATGCTCTATGTGAGCTCTGGTGTTTCCTCTGATTTTATCCCCACCTGTATGACTCATAAGCTACCTTAAGCTCCGCCTGCATTAAATGCCTGGAAAGTGTGTAACAGGCTTAGCAAGTTCAGGTAAGTGAATTCATAATATGTGATATGAATTCGGAGAAGATTACCTCCTCCCCACGTCTTACCCCCACCCAAAAAAAACCCCCAAAAAAACACAACTTAACAGTTTGTTTTTATAGCTCAAAAAATTACTCTTTCAGTCAACACTGGGTAATTCTCTAATAAGATTTAATTGATAAAATTGGTATTTATGCTGCATCCTTTTTTCTGTAATAAAATGTGTTCTTTAACATTAAAATAATACACAAAAATTGTGGCTGATTGTGTTTTTCTTATGTTTTGCCAGGAAGTTCATGAAGATATTATTTAAACAACATTTTTGGATATGCTTTTTGTGATTAGACAGCATTAACGTTCAATCTCTTCTGAGTCAGGAATAATGAAGGAAATGTATGCAATTAGTTTAGCTGTATACAAAAGTTTATTTCTTTGTTTTGGGTAAAACTGAAGCAGCAGGTAGAAAATTGATAGCCATAAATATTTTTTAATACCAAACAAACTAATAATTACATAAGGAGGAAGGCATATTTTTAAGAAGACAAACAAAAATGCTCTGTTTTGGTATGTATTTATTAAATGAAAAAATTCATTAATTACTTTGTTTGGATTAGAAGAGATGAGAAGTGTGATGCTTCCTGTAAAGCACACCAGCCTGCTTACCGTCTTTGCGTATCAGATGTTTTCTTTTGTAAGCAACAATATGCTGGCTGACAACACAATATAAAAAACACATAAAGAGCTTCGTAATCAGAGACTTTAGCTTTTATTTCTACAAAAGAACTGGCTCAAAACCTTCTGGTATTTGGCACCTTGTCTAATTCCGGCCATCATGATGGAAAATCAAAAACAGAATTAACAACATATGTCGTCAAAAAAAGTCATATCAGCTCAATTACACCTACATTCCAACTAACCCTAGTTGCCAAACATTTCATTGGAGTAGTTTATTATTCAAATTATTTTAAAATGATTTCTATCAAAGCAAATGCATCAAGTCATTGACTTGATGCATTTGCTCCTTCTGGACCAGCAAGTTGTGACAGTAGACAATAACTTGTGTTGTGTTGTTGACTTCATAGCAATCCCTCAAACTTAGCATGCAAAATGCTTTCACTTCCTTTTGTGAATGTATTAACCTGATTATCATTGTACACTACTCTTATGGGAATACAAGAATTTCCTGGAGAAGGCATTCCTTCTGCAGGAAGGAATGCAGGAAGGCAAACATTTATAAATATAAATGTTTATATCCATTTACGTATATCCAGAATCCATAAATGTTTTTTTAAAATCACCCATCATTATTAATTAGTTCACATTTAAAATACTGTTTAAAATGTTATGGTCTAATCTCTTAACTCTTAAATTTGTCAGATTGAACATCTTTGGGTTCAAAAGCAAATCTAGGCTTTTAAAAAATATTACACTGAATGTAGATTTCATTGATTATACTATTCTTAAAGTACTACTGTATACTGTATTTTGGATCCAAAGTTTCTTCAATGATGCAGTCTTCTACTCTGTAACTGAGGTGAATAAGTTCACACGAATGTTCTTCCAAATGCTGCAGCTGCTGTGGACAAAAATGAAGATCTTTTTGCTGCCCAGAAATTTGCTGCGTTATAACATCACAGGTATTTCTGCTCTGCATGAAAATGGGTTGACACTTTGCATTCTGGGATTCAGAGTTTTTACTAGTCATTTTTTATTAGTCCAATGGCTTGGCCAGTTAGATCATGGATAGGTTTGAGGCTCGAGTAAACATGTTTTAAATGTGTTTGTGCCGTTACATAACTTCACTTTAAGGTTATATACACTTAATATTAATATTAATCGAGAAGCAGATAATACTTAGAAAATAATGAGCCTTTATTTGGGGACATTCAGCAAAATTCATCTCAGGAAAACAAGGTACTGAAAAATGTTTCTTCAAGCAAATTAAATCAAATTTAAAACATGATGCACAGTTTGACCACATCAACAAAAGCAACATCATCATTTTGCATGGAATGTAAAAAAAAGTTAACATTCAATATCCAACAATAGGATCTTATACTTGCAGGTCGTTGTAGAACAAACATTGTTCTCTTGTACTGAGGAGCTGCTCTGTGTTTTATGCAGCAGTCACACTGAAAGTTGGATGGTTGTTTGAACATAAGTGGCAGGTGAATTTACAGACCATTCTTCTGCAGAACTCCTTATCCTGATATCAGTTTTTATCCACTAATCTCTTTCCATACCTCATTTATTTACTTTTTATTTTCAGAAAACATTGACCCTTCTGGTTAAAAAACAAAACAACATAAATTTCAATTTGATAAGAAAAAAAAGCAATAAAAACAAAAAAAAATTATTTAATGTTGCGTATTTTTCCCTGTCAGTGTCTCTGTTCTCTTTCTCTAGTGCTGTGAAAGTTTCTGTCCGCTCCAAAAAAAGCGTTTCATTCGTACTCTGCGATCAGCACCATCATGCCGACTCCAAACAGCAGCGCCAGAATCTCCATCAGAGACTGGCCGAAACTGGAGCGGCCCGCCAGCAGCTCGGGGAGCACCGTCACCGTGGCGATGTAAACAAACCCGCCAGCTGTGAAGGGTAAGATCCAGGCGGTGGCCGTGGCGTCCGCACCTTCAGCCAGCAGGGAGCAAGCCGTCCCGGCCAGAGCTCCCACTGCGGTCAGCAGCTGCAGACACATGGCCTGATGCACAAAGAGGAACGATAGAAACTCAGCTTCATTATCACCTACACACACTTCCTGTTTCTCTCATTTTAAAGGAATACTAAAAATGATAATTTAATTATATTAGTACATATGTGCTTTAAATGATTAGGTTACTATTAGGGAAGGTGGGTTAATTACCACCTTTACCAATTTGTAATTGCTACAAAATTTACCTACTTTCATATCATACCCATAAACATACTTCACCATTTTATGCCTTCATACTCAAATATTGTGAAACTTTCTGTTTTGAGTTGTGTATTTTAATGAACATAAAAATATTTATATTTTAACTAAAACTGTAACGATACATTTCAGAATATTTCACTAATTCTAATCTCAAATTTGATCCCACTGTTATGCCTAAAGTCCCTGGATGGGAAAATGTTTGAGTGTTACAAATGGAAGCGGACAACTTTGGATTAACTTAGAAAAGACACAAAAACTTTGAACCAGAAATTGGAACTTGAAACCCTGGTTACACAATAAGGGCACATAAATAGTTCCAGAGTGAAAGCTGCTGAGTTTGACATCTGAGACGAACAGAAAGACTGAGCCATCTGTTCTGCAGAGTCAAATAATACAATACATATTCAAACCTGCTGCATTTTAGAAAATGTTCCTGTTTTTACACTAAAGGAGTTTGTGTCAAATTCTACATTTTTAGGAAAATACAACCAATTTGAAACAGCATCTTTAGAAAAAAGGACAAAATTGATGTGTAAGGAAAAAATAAAATAATTAAGAACTCAAATACAAAATAATAAGACATACAAGGTATTCACCTGTTTTACAATTTATTATTTCAAGATCAATGTAAATTACAAATCTGATAAAGCTAAAAGTCTCTGATGTTTCAAAAAAAATAAATAAATGATGATAAAACATAATGTAAAATGTAAATACCTTCTTTTTAGTGCAGCCAGACTGGACGAGAATGGCAAAATCCCCAATCTCATGTGGGACCTCATGAAGCAGGATGGTCAGAGTGGTGACAGCGCCAACAGCTGGACTGACCAGGAATGACGCTCCGATCGCCAGGCCATCGGTGAAGTTGTGTGTGAAGTCAGCTGCTAGGTTCAGATAACCGGACACCTTGATTTCTGTTTATATGGAGAAAAAGAAACAGTTTTTACCAAGTAGTAATATTTAATGACAGATTATATGACCATGACACATTATCAATAATGACTGATAAAGTGCTCAGGTACATTCAACACCTGAAAAATTTAAATATTGAAAAGCTACATAAATTCAAGCAACACTATCTTAAGTTGAAACTTTTTCCAAAACAGAAATGGTATTTTTATGTACATAAAATAAGAATATCTATAATAATAATTCAGCTTAACTACATGTAGTCTGTCAGTTCAAATTCAAAAATTGTTTTTAAAAGCAACTTTTTTTACTGAGTAAGATTTAGATTACCAAACCAAAAAGAAAAAAGAGCATAGAGAAAAAAAACAATTGATGAACCACAGAATGTTTTCTTCAACTTATAATTATTTCCTTATGAAGTTGTTCCATCTGTAGGGAAGTAACCCAGATTTAGACACACCTCCTACTGATATTTTTAATGTTCTCAAAGGAACAGTTAACAAGTCAACTTTTAAATGTGTGCACTTTTCTAAAGAATCATAGATATTTTTTAAAAATTTAATAAGTTGATACCTTCTTGTTGCTTTTACTGTTGTTAGAGTTGTGGGAATATTTAAATAAATCCTTTGGATGTTTGTAAAAAATAAATAAAATGTATTTTTATTTTGTTGCTCTCGGGCCAGTATGAGATTATAATTGTATAGCACAGGTTACAAAGCTTCTACACCTAAAATGGCTTGTTTTTCATGAGAAAAAACATTTTTGGTAATCTTTGACTATAAAAATGTTTTGTGCTGTGTTTTGTGCTGAGAACTGATCGTGCTTCCTGAAAGTGTGTCACACTTCGAAGAGGAAAACTGTAAGCACCTCCTACATTAAGTTCTGAGGGAACGGTAGCGATAGAGAAAAACCCCAGGAAATCAGATTACTCGCCTTTGTCCTTCTTCCCCTCAGGCTCTGCCACCTTCGCACTTTTGTTTGTTTTCTTCTCTTTTGTCTTCTTTTCCTTCTCCTCTTCTCCATCACTGTCCTTTTCTTTGGCAGCAGCTGAAAGTTGGACATCCAGGAAATGTATAATTTACCTCACAAAGGTAAAAATTAATTATCCTAAAAGACATAATCCAGCCCAGCATGACATCTAGTGGTCAAATTGCATATTGGAAAGAAATGTAAATACACTTGCCATCTTTATTTATTTTCTGTCCACTAAAAGTGACCAGACATGAAGATTTTTTTATCAGTGCCTTCTTGTTCATTCACAGAGTACTGTATACACTATAATGTATTTGATTAAATAAGTAATTTCTTTAAATTCACACAGTGGACCAGAAACCATCAGGAGCAGAAACATAATTGAAAATATTTCTAGATATTAATCTTAAGAAAGTAAAAAAAATTCTGTAAAAAGTTCAGAAATTTCTCTCCCACCGTGAGAGTGACTGTGGGAGTGTCCGTGTCCTCCCTTCAGCAGACGCACAAATTTTTCAACAACCAGGAAGGCGATGATTCCCCCGAGAACCCACAGACCAACAGACATCATGTGACCATGGGCGGCGCCTGTGTTGGAAAAGTTTCTAGTTCACAGGTGGGAAACATTGATATGGAATATCGCTGCCTTTATTGCATAGCAGTTGAGTGAAAAGAGTATCCAGGAATACCATGGGAGTGACCGTGATCATGTGACTCTTCGCTTGCATGAGCGTGTTCCTCATCTCCCTCTCCATGATGGGAATGAGGCTCTATCCAGAACACAATGACATAAGGAAACAGGTATTAAATTTAAAAAGTCAAACTGCAAAGTCTGCAGCTGTGATCTGTAAAATACAGGTTTTTAGAAACAGAACAGAAAGACTGTGAGCTATTATATTCAATAAAACAGCAAAATATAAACTTTATTTTTATTTTTACTCTTATGTAAAACTTTTCAGTATGTGGTGGAAATGTAAACAATTCTGAGTAAAACTTTACATTTGTATGAGCTTGGTAAGAGAACCTACCAAGAGCGTGTGGTATGAGGTGCAGGAAGGCATCACCCAGCAGTCCACCAGAAGCAAAGCTCAGCAGCACCTTGAGGAGGTTCTGGTGCTGGTCGCTGTTGGACTGGACTGGGATCAGAAACAGGATGAGGAACGGAGCCGCGCTGATCAGCAGGGTGGCTCCGATTGCCTGCAGAGAATGAAAATAAGCTCAATAACAGACGTTCCTCAGAAACATTACATGATGGGGAAGAGGCCGGGCTTGTAAAGGTAGAATTGATCATGATCAAAGATAGTAATCAATAGTCATAGCTTAGTGGTGAGATTGTTTCTTTAGCCAGAAGAAATTTGATTTTAAGATCAATTCAATACAAAAAATGTGATATCAATCCCCAAATGGATCACCAAGAAGTCAAAGTGGCAACTTCTACTTTTTCAAACAAAGAAAGATTTTTTCATTTTTGTTAGCATTATAGCAACATTTTTACTATGTTGTTATAATCGTACAAATTTAAATTTTTCCGATTATAAATGTAAATTTTTACGATTATAGCAACACCTGAGTCCAGAGCTCCATTAAGTCACGCTTCTCTCCATCTGCTTCTCTCTTCGCTCTCTCTGATCCATGAGAGTGTGCGTGTCCGTGATCATGAGAGTGTGCGTGTCCGTGATCATGGGAGTGTGCGTGTCCATGATCATGGGAGTGTGCGTGTCCATGATCATGGGAGTGTGCGTGTCCGTGTCCATGTCCGTGATGGTGCTGCTCCTCTTCATGCTCAGGCAGGTTGGCCTCAGCGCTCCACTTGCTCGCTCCGTGAAACATCTTCACCTGAGCACCATGGGAGTGTCCATCATCCTCCCCATGAGAGTGGCCGTGGTGATGGTGACTGTGCCCATGGTCGCCATGGGAATGGCTGTGAGCCGTAGCAGATTGAGAGGTTAACAGCAGTGCAGCAGAAGCAGCCAGTGTCAGTGTCAGCAGACATAAATAGCCCATATTAGACCCTATGAGAAAGAAAAATAAGAAAAAAGAAAAAACTTAGTTTTCTGTTTTTTGTTGACATCTGTTATGCATATGTTGTGTTAATAAATTCAATATAAGCAAAAGAAAAATGTAAACAAGACAAATTATAATCTTGGATATCAGAATAGAGGAGTAAATCACAGCGTTTTGCATATGAACTGAACTGCGTAGACACAGACCAGTCAGGAGAGAAACAGTATTCTGTGATGTCTGTAACCTTCTGGCACAAAGCAAAATTGGTCGAAGAGTGACATAAAGAGTACACCACAGTGTTTGTGGTGATGATTTGGCCTTTAAACTCCCCGGATCTCAATCAAACTGAGAATATGTGAACCAAGTCGGATCCACCAGCCTCACATCTTACAGGACTCAGATCTTCTACTGCAATCAATGACAAGTTCTAGTAGTTTCTATGCCTGGTTTTAATAGCAAAGAGAGAGATAGAAAGAAGTAATACGGGTAAATATAACTCTATGTCTGGTTCATGTACATGAAATACTGTAGCATCTCTCTTCTTCACATTTAGTTGAATCATCAACCCTGGAATCTTCTCTTTTCTTGAAGAGAAACTATTAGCATTAAACCAAAAACTACATACATGATTTTGATTTAAGGTTTGAACACAACAGGTTATCAGTGTACAGCTTTCAGAAATCTTTAATATAGCTTTCCTTTTTCCTTATAACGAAACCAGCTGATACATCAAGCCTTTATAAAATCTTTAGTTAATTTAAACACTGACGGTAGCCTGCTGTCTGTGTGTTGTGATTGTTTATTTGTTGTGGGACTAAAGATAATCTCTTTAATTCCCTTAGAAAAGAACCACATTTAATCTAACAGTAAACAGTAAAATCCGACCTCCAAACAGTCATCACCGGTTTCTGCAAGCTGTTAAAAGAGCCTGCAGCAGAGCTAGCTACAAAGCTAACAAGCAGTAAATGCGTTAGCTTGATGCAGAAACCTGAGCATCGCTACAAACTGCGGAATACAATTAAAAACAACCAGTGCAGTCTTACCAAATAGTGTTCAATATATTGGCTTATTTTGCCACTAAATAACTTTTTGTCCTGAGAGGAAAAGGAGCTGATAGTTCCGTCTGCGTTGATGCTGCTTGTCAGACGTGGCATTTGCACAACTAAACTCCTCAAAATCTCGCGGGGACACGTTTCATCCCAGGTATGTTTACGTCTCTATCCTTTGCTCACCAGAGATGAAATATATGTATGACTAAGAGTAGAAAATTACTTTACAGGAATTGACACACATGAAAGTTTAAAGTCTACTTATGCAACACCTTACCTGTAATTTGAAGAACACAAAGAGAAGATCATGAGGATACGAAATATCGCGAGATGAACATCAGGAGCATCCTGACGGACAGGATGGAGTTCCGTTTAACAGCCGCTGAATAAATGTTTGCAGAATACAGCAGACTGAAGAGCATTTCTGACAATCAGCTGAATGTTGGAAAGTTTATCAACAGTTTAATGTGACTAAAAAGGTCTTTCGAATTAACGGCCTGGTTCAGTTTTATCTGATCTCAAGACATGTATTTTGCACGATCATATTTCAAGTTCATTTGCACCCTAACTTTGGCAAATGAAGAGCAAATGTTCTCCAATCTGCATGATTTATTGTCCTTGGTGAGAGGAATAAACCCAGTTAAAGACTTGGTAAATTAATTTGTTCCCATGGAGGGGAAATCATTTCAAACAGCTGAATTTTGTTCCTCCAGGTAACTTTGGCAAATAAAGAGCAAAAGTTTCCAAATTGTTCAGACTTCTTGTCCATGGTGAGAGGAATAAATACAACTAAAGTACAATAATTTGTCCCCATGTTATGGAGGGGGTGTATATTCAAACAGCTGAAGCTGAATTTAACTTTGGCAAGTAAAGTAAATGTTTTCAAATTCTCATGGACTGTGTGGTGGTTTGAACGACCTAAAGCTCAAGATGATTGGTTAATCCCTGTCCCATGGTTTCTAAAAGTATATCAAAAATTTTTGTCTCTTTTGAAAAGAGACGAATATGATATCTCAGAATAATAGAAAAATATTTAACATGCTAGAACTTTAAATAAATAAATATAGGAGTAAATCGATCTTCATCAAAGTGTCTGTCCAAAATGCTACAGTGTGTAAAGGGTCATCGGTGAACTCTTTTATTGCCCCTAAATAAACCTTTGTGCTTACTTTCCGCGTTTGATGTGACGTCAGTGGACGTGGACACGCCCCTTTCCGGCACATTGTTTTGGCTCCGTTATGTTTATACAGCTGATTTATTCTATCCTCTGAAGAGATCGAACAAATCCCAATCATGAACTACTTTGGTCTACTGTTGCTCTTTCACGTTGCCTCTTCGGGTAAGACAATGTTGTGTTGTTTTCCGTCTCACTGCAATATTCTGATAGTTTCATTTTAAGTCAAAGGTTGAACTGCAGCGTTTCAGTTTCACACTGAAACGCTGCAGTTCTGATATTATTTATAAAATCCTTTACACATCCGTTCATCATGAGCTACCGCTCGCACCTATGGCCACCTATTCGCAGACAAATAATTTTTATTTATTTTTTTTGTCATATTGTGTCCATTCTTTTATCACAATGTTACCTTTTATAGCGAAAATAAAAGTAAGATACTTAATGCCTTTCATAGAAGACGGCACTCTGACCCCGAACATGGCACACTATGGCTGCCATGTTTCATTTGTCCCATGAGGGACTCGTACTTTTGGTTCTTTTCTTAGGGAATTAAAGAGATTATCTTTAGTCCCACAACAAGTAAACAATCACAACACAGATATTACTCCATCAGATTGAAGTAGGTTGCCTCAGTGTTTAAATTAATGTAAAGATTTTAGCCTTTAAATGTAGTTTGTGAAATTCTTTGGGTAAAAAATATTGTTGTCATGTTTGTTTGTGAACCAAAAAAGTGTCTATTGTTGATGTATGAAAGTAGGTATGAAGTTACTTTTTTTAATATAAATTTTCTTTAGTGAAACACTCCTTGAGATATTTTCTTACTGCTACCTATGGAGTTCAAGACTTTCCGGAGTTTGTTGGTGCTGCAACAGTAGATGAAGTTCAGGTGGGATACTGTGACAGCAACATCAAGACAGCCAAGCCCAAACAAGACTGGATGAGGAAACTGATCGAAAGGAATCCTGAGCACCTGGAGTGGTATTCTCAGAAGTGTCTTGGAAGTCAGCATGTCTTCAGGGCAAACATTGATATTTTGAAGCGGCGCCTAAACCTCACTGAAGGTAATCTGCTGTATAATGTTAACTACTTTTTGAGACCTTCTTGATAATGTTTAGGTGTTGTCATATATTTAGCTTAGTGTATTTTAATGTAATTTTAAAGTGGAAAAAATCTGTGGACTATATAAATATTAACTCATCACTTTCACCATGCAAACTTTGTGGTCGAGTCTGTCCTACAGTCCTGGCAGATGGATGAAGGATGTAGAAAAGCTGTGCCTCCCACCAGTTTCAATTAACTCAGCTAAGAAATTAAAACCTCAAACATGAATATAACTCAAATACCAATAGAAATTGCATAAAAACACAATAAAATAAAGAGTTTTCCTGAGTTCTCGTTGTCTGTCGTATTTGTATTTTGCAGTGTCTTCAGTCTTGAATTGATTCAAATCTTTTCAAGTGTTGCACATTCGAACAAAAGTGATGTCGAGACATGCGTTGGTTGTAAATTTTCTTTACTTTTACTATGGCTGCTATGTTCTACTGAGCTTACATTCTTCAACACAGAAACCTAGGACCCAAGGCTGCCCTAAGCGCCTGTTAAAAACTGATCCCTTTCTAAACTCATTTACCAACATATATATGAATGTTCAGCTTAACATGGACAATGAAACAGTGCTTTTTAATAACAAAACAAAACAAAATATTCATAGGAAAGCCAGTAGAATCATATTTTAATTGAAGGGGGTGGGGGGGTTCCTTGATCTAAAGTCTCCAGCAACTAGTTCCCCAACACAAGACTATAAACTCTGAATCTAAATATAGATTCTGAATATATAGTTTTAGATTTTAATTTTACTTTTTAAATACATGATTCCAAGAAGGTTTTTTGAGGCAGTTTAAGTCACGTTACTCCACTTCAATAAAAAAGTCCACTTTTCTCACATGCTTTCGAGGCACTTTTATAAAGTAGCAGCTCTGCCTGAAATAAGCTTTTGCACACTCCTTTAGCCAACTTTCCTCTTTACTTTTATCTTTTAAAGTAGTTGTAAAATAAAAGTATCTGGAGAATCTTGAATTTCAATTATTACTCTTATTTGTATTTCCATTCTGTTTTAATAATACCAACAACATTAATGGACCTACTCTCTGTGAGGAAAGAGCTGCACCAGAATAAGGGAATTTTCAAGAATTAGTCACATAGTAGCTATGCTATAGATAGATAAGATATTTTTGAGGCAGAATAAAATGGGTTATATGTGCTGCCAGCATATCCAGTCTGTTTTATCCCATTGTTTTAACATAAACCTTACAGCAAGCAAACAAAAAGTCAATGTCTCCCATGACAAGCTTTAGGCTGTAAAGCACTGCAGTGTCCTTTGACTGTGGAGTATTGTTTTGGACTTTTTGTGCATGTCTCCATCAAAAAAATTATTTCCAGCATTTTAATTTTACTTTGTAATTCATTTCAAAATTTTTTCTTTAATCCATATGTTCTTCTCCTAATTTTAGCTTTATTTGTTCATTTAATTTCTTGCTAAATTCAGTCTAATATTATCAATTTGGTTTCCCTTAAAAATGTTCAATGTAATTTCTGTGAAATGCTAAAACTAGTCAGTCACACAAGTTCAGGTATCTTTCATTATTTTACATAGGTACATAAGGCTTTTAGGCAAAAGATGCCTTTATGTTGATAAAATCTGTTCTTCCATTTTTTTAGATTTTTTTCTTTCTTTTTAAGGTCCCCACATTTTACAGAGAATGAATGGCTGTGAGTGGGATGATGAGACTGGAGACGTTATAGGATTTAATCAGTATGGTTATAATGGTGAGGACTTCTTAGCCCTGGACCTGAAAACACTGACATGGACTGCTCCAAAATCACAAGCCGTGCTCACAAAACTCATATGGGATGCTGAGAAAGCTAGATTAGAACATAATAAAAACTATTACATCTACAAATGTCCTGACTGGTTGAAAAATTATATTCGCCATGGAAAGAGCTTTCTGCAGAGGACAGGTACGTTTATTCAGTTTATACAGTGATTCATTCATAGCTGTGAAGCCCAAATTTGTAGGTATTATATGGATGTTATGTTTTATTTATGAGTATTTCCTTTCTACAGAAAGCCCCTCCATATCTCTGCTCCAGAAAACTCCCTCCTCTGTGGTCAGCTGCCACGCTACAGGTTTCTTCCCTGACGGAGCTGAAATGTTCTGGAGGAAAGATGGAGAAGAGATTCATGAGGATGTGGAGAAAGGAGAGATCCTGCTGAACAATGATGGGACCTTCCAGATGAGTGTTGAATTCAATGTTTCATCAGTCCCACCTGATGGCTGGAGGCGATACGACTGTGTGTTTCACCCTTCTGGTGTTGGAGACGACATAAAAATCACTCTGGATAAATCTGTTGTCCGTACAAACTGGGGTAAGACACACCTCTGCGACCGTACCGCTTATTTAGGACAGCAAACTGAGATTTTTTGGCAACATATGTTTGTTTCAAAAACATATATTTTTGGGTATTTCCATATAAACATGGCATTATATAACCCTTTCTGCACAAACATGGCTAAAGAAGAGGGATCCCAATATTGTAGCTACACATCACATGGGCTCTTTACAAACACTGCAGCCAAAGACACATTGAAAAGAATAAGGCTGATAAGTGAGGATTTTAATTGAGAAGCTGTCCCTTTCCTGCTAATACTGTACATATTTATTTAAAAGTATACATTGCAAGAGATTAGTCTTTTTTAGATAAAATTTCCTTAATTATATGGAGGCTTAGAGACAGTAGAATATTTTTTTCTTTTACTCAGAAATTCACAAACAATATTTTTCTTTTTGTATTAAACAAAAATTTTGTAAAGCAACATCCACTAATAAAGAAAACATTTTAGATCCGCACTGTTTAATTTATTAACTGGATCTTCTCAGTTTATCCTCCAGAGTTTCCAGCTGGTCCTGTTGCAGGCATTGTTGGAGGATTTCTTCTTCTTCTGGGGATTGCTGTAGTTGTCCTCTGGATGAAGAAAATTAGTGGTGAGGAAAAATTGTATTTTGCTAATTGACAGAATTCAAAATGAATGTTTAAGATTTTTTTAACTGGTGGATCACTAATTCTTTTTTGGTGCTTATTGTCTATATTTCAGGTTTCCAACTTGTTGATGGTAACTATTCACCATTTAAGTATATTTAACAAAGTCTTCTGACATATATTTTGGAATGAATGAATGCTATTATATCCACTGCAACAGACAAGACTTCATTTTTTAACAATTTGTCTTTACAGGAGATGGATAAAAGATGAAGATTGATTGTGGGGAAAGTCAATAAATTGACCCTTTCAGAAACATCTCTGACTTCACACATTCAATGGCTTCATATCCAAAGAGAGCTAATACTGGTACTGCGTAAAAGATTTGTATTAAACAATAAAACTGGGTCCAGCAATATACACAGAGACAGCAAATATACTGGATTAGACATAAGCTTCACTTAGTGCAGCCATGTC
>CAEFZY010048616.1:0-12467 GCA_903066815.1 Brachyrhaphis roseni
GTAAAGTCTTGGTGAGGTCTTGGTAAAGTCTTGGTAAAGTCTTGGTGAGGTCTTGGTAAAGTCTTGGTGAGGTCTTGATAAAGTCTTGGTAAAGTCTTGGTAAAGTCTTGGTAAAGTCTTGGTGAGGTCTTGGTAAAGTCTTGGTAAAGTCTTGGTGAGGTCTTGGTAAAGTATTGGTGAGGTCTTGATAAAGTCTTGGTAAAGTCTTGGTGAGGTCTTGGTAAGGTCTTGGTGAGGTCTTGGTGAGGTCTTGATAAAGTCTTGGTAAAGTCTTGGTGAGGTCTTGGTAAAGTCTTGCTGGGGGTTCAGTGAAGTGTTCGGGGGATTTTCAATGAATTTCATTGGTAAGTCGTGAAGTTTTTAAGCAATTTGCACAGTGAGGTTTTATTGCCTTTGTTGCTTTAAAAACACCATAATAAAGATAGAAGATTCAGATGGACAAAAACTAAATCATGTATTTTATAAGAAACCTGAAGCCCTACTTGGAGGCGGAACGGAAAGATGGCGGCCGGGCGTGGTCGGGCTCTCGGTTGCCGTGGCGCTGGGCTGCGGTCGCGGCCTGAGCGGGGGGAAAACGGGGACGGTGGGACGAGAGAGGGGCGGCGGCGCCGAGGAGGGAGGCTTCAGCCGCAGGGACGGGGGGATGGTGAGCGTCCCGGGGGGAGGAGGCCTCAAGGTGAGGCTCTGGAGCTGCAGGGAGAGAAACCATGGTTAAGGACCAACCGCTGCTTAGCAACGGTTACCGGGCAACCTTACAGCTGAAGCTAGTCAAAGGAAAGCATAAAGATCCAGCAGGCTCACCTGGGCGGAGGCGGGGTTAGAGGAGGAGGAAGAGGAGGAGGAGGAAGAGGGCAGCTGTGCAGGTCGCATAGCAGACGTAAGAATGAGCTGCGAGGAAATCAGGAGGCAGAAGGAAATGAGGAGGAAATGAAGGGAGGAGAGCAGGAAGGCAGAGCTGAGCATCAGTGAAAATAAAATCATTTCCTTCAGTTTAATCTACAGCAAGTCATAAGAAAAAGGAGTAAATGTTCGCAAAAAACTTGAGATTAATCTCAGAAACTTTCTAGAACTTTTATGAAGTTAATCTCTAAATGTTCTCCTGTTATTCGCTGCTATAGACCTACTTAAAATCTCACCGGCATCAACCACCTGTATATATTTATTGTTAACATAAACTTTACTTGCATCTTTTCAATAATTTAACAGAAGGAAAGACGTCACTGTCAGACCAGGCCAGTAAAATGTTAGTTAATAAGAACAGAAAAAATAAATCATTGTACTTATTTATGTATTTTGTTAATATTTATTTATTGGGTTTTCAAGAAGGGGCCATGGCCCCTCTGGGCCCCCCTGTATTAAATAATTACTTTTGTGCCAAAAATGATGATTTACTTTAAACACTTTTGTTTTCAACAGCATGACGATCTTAATCTGATCTTAAAAACGTGTGTGTGTGTGTGGGGAGGGGGGGTGTTGGGGGGGGGGGGGTGTTTACCATCTGAGCTCTCAGCAGCACCTGGTCCTGCCCCGACCCTTTGAGGCCTTTCCCCAGGAGCAAAGTCTGCTGGGAAACCCTCTGCCTGACAGGTGAGGCACTCTGATTGGCTCGTGCCAGACCAGGTGTGCCCACATGGTGAGGCTGTTGCACCTGGAACAAAGAGAGAGAACGAGATTAAAGGAGAAAATGTCGAAAAAACATGAGATTCTGCTGAATTTTAATGAGAATTGAGACATTTAGTGGCTTGATGCTCATTAAAAACAGCTGAATCATCAGTTCTGCTGTGAATCATCGAGTTTCCTGGACAAACCCAAAACTAACCGACGGCCAGCTGCTGCTCACTTTTACCCAACATCTGCTTCACTGCAAAACTTTAAAACAACTAAAGACAATCATAGAAACAAAAACAAAACAGCAAACTGAAGATTTGAACCCATTCAGGATTTAAATCAGTGGTTCTCACAGTCCAGATTGGGTCACTGTGAACTTTAAATATGGATCATATCATAAATAAATCAATTTAGCAACATGTGGATTTAATCCAGAAAAACTTTCTAAGAACCAGAAGTTGCTGACTCTGTTATAAATTAGTGTGATATAAAGAAACTGAATAACTGTTCAAAAGTTAAAAAAAGTAAGAATAAACATTTTTTTCTGCTTTTTGAAAATATTTCCAGATATAAACGTCTTTTCTTCTCTCACATTTCAGCTGCATTTTGTCTGACAGTAAAAACTTCATGTGATGCTGAAGCTGTGAGATGAAAGCAAACGGAGGAAACCTCAGAGAGCAGGCGCTCTGACCCGGCGCCTGAACGCATCACTTCCTGGTCTGCAGACTACAGAGACATGAAACTGAGGCGGATCAGGACAGAAACAGGTTTTATGTTGCAGAACTTTACAGCTGGAGTTAAACTAATGAAATCCTGTAATAAAAACAGTAAAAACTAAAATGATTCATTCCTGTTTGCTTCGACGTTTAAACGAGTCATTTGAGTAACTTATGGAATGTTTTTAACATAATTTAGGATTTTTTTATGTGGATTGAATTTTAATTGATATTTTGAAATTAAATTAAAAACATAAATTAAAAATTTTCTAAAAACTTTTTACTTCTCAAGTCAAATTCATGGAGATAATGTCCTCTGGTTAAAAATAGTGAGTTTTCATTATATTTACATATTTATCATGAACATTTAATAACATCTGCATATGTAGCTTGTTTGGACAAATTAAAATCAGTTCTGTGATATTATCTGTTTCTGAACAAACTTTCTGTTACTTTTATGATGAAAATGTGACAAAAATACATAATTATTCTTTACAAAAGTCAAACTTTAATTTTTCTACCTTCGTTTTTGCAATAGGAAGTCATTTAATTGTTTATTATTTTATCAGTTGTGATGTTTTTTCTGCTCTTCACCGTTTTAAATCACAGTGTCTCTTCCTCTTCCTCCTCCTCCTCCTCCTCCTCCTCCTCAGGTACAGGACTCACCTGGCGGCCAGGTGGGCTGGCCGGGGTGTGAAACGGCGTGATGGGCGGGGAGGTGGGCCCCCCCCGGGCGTTCCCGTTGGTCAGGCCGCTGGACGCCTTGGTGGAGGTCGCGGTGCTGCAGTGCGTCGCGGCCGACGAAGACGAGGCCGCGGGTGAAGCTGCGGTCGCCATGACAGCAGAGGAGGAGGAAGGAGACGCCTTGGAGGTCGGGGAGGGCAGGATGGGGCGGGAGTAGGTGCGCAGCGTGGGGGCCGCTGTGGAGGTGAGTTTGGGCGGAGCCGGGATGAGGACGTGAGGGGACGAAGCCCCGCCCCCCGCCGCTGCCTTCGGCCCGTGGGCCGAGGAGACGGAGGGGGCGGGGGTCAGCGGGGGAGGAGGGGAGGCGGTGGTGGGAGTCAGTGTGGGGGCGGGGGAGTCCAGGAGCATGGGGTTGGGGATGAGCCGAGGGGGGGTCGGGGTGGTGGGGGTGGAGGGGGCGGGGCCATTGGTGGCCTGTTCTGATTGGCTCTGCTGAACCAGCTCCTTGTCCATCATTCAACGCTGAAACAAACTGAGACAAACAGAAACAAGTTTTAGCCAAACTGGGAACTGCTAGCTAGCATGTTAGCTGTGCTAACCCTGAAATGCTAACCATAAACACCTCCAGACATCTTCAACTAAAACATAACTAATAGACTTTCTTATAGGACTCCAGAAAATTTAATTTAAGGAAAACTAATTGAGCTAAAGGTTTTTAAATAAAGCAGAATGCTAAAGCGCTAAAGACAATGTTAGCTCCACTATTAGCACAATTGTCTCCACCACTAATCTACAGACTATTAGTTTGTCTTTTCACACCTGAGAATCAGGGAATAAAACAACCAATCAATAAGTTGTTGGTTGTCCGAACCAAAAGGTCTAAACAAAGTAATTACACCCTGTTGTCCAGTGAACTGTTTTAAAACTGATGGTGGGACTCAATTAAAATGTTTAATCAACTTCTGTATTAAATAAATAACATTTGAATTGAAAACTATATATTGACAAAAATAAACTTTTCCAATTCAAAAACCCTTTTTGCTGCTAAATTATTAAATAAACAAACGTATGAGCTCAACAAGAAAGATGTTTACAGTTTTATAGATGGTTGAAACAATCAGATTGTTTCAATTTTATTCTATCTGTTCATCTTTCCAGTTTCAGAAACTTCTGATCACTAATGGAGCTTCTTTAGAAATGTGAACTACGGACGCTGATATTAGCGTTAGCTGCTACATGCTTAGCATTGAGATGCTATTTTACGCTTTACTGATAGGCTAACTACTTTTAGCACAACTTGAACACAATAATATTCTTTTCCAGCGTCCAATCAGATCGTTCAGAGGCAGAAATTAACCCCTAGTTGGCTGAGATGAGACTCTTCCATCGCTGCTGTTTGTGGATGTGCATCAGATTTACAAGAGTACCAGAAACATGTAAATACAAAGGTTCCAGCCTGTACAAAATAATTGTGCTAAAAATGTTAAAACTCTAGAATTGATGTAAATAGGGAGTCAGATTTAATGCGTTAAGGTCCTGGCCCAATTTAAAACTCTTCCAAGATTGATATGTTAACACCTTTATGCTCCAGAGCAAACATCAGTGATCTGTTACTGCAGCTCCTTCCTTCCTGCAGGTTGTTTATTTTTCACCATATATTTGATTTGTTGTTGGTTACCATCTGATTTAATCTATTTTTCTCATAAATCATAGTAAAAATGTGACCTAAATGGACCCAAATAAAACCGCCTGACTTGCTATGATTGTGTCACTGCTATTCTGGTGAGTGGACATTTTTCACAGCGTGGGGTTAACCTCCCCTCTGGCTGCGACCCAAAACGCTCGGCTGAAGTTTACACTGACGGTGTCGGGTGTCACCAAGCTGACCGAACCGATGGCCGCCCAGGAATCACTCAGGTACCTCACTGTTTACATATTTAATCCACAGATCCTGGATCCATTTAAACCCAGATGACCTCATTTGTCTCACTATTAATCTCCAAACCATTAACAGCTGAACTCTCCAGTATCTACAGTATCCTCACAGTTTCTCTCAGTTCCTGAACCCAGCAGGTTAATCACCAACTTTATTCTCTTTTAGAGAATAAAAGAAAACTGGAAGAAGTTAACTCTTCTTCCAGTTTCTTTTTAAAGTCTGTTTGGCTGTGAAAACAACAGTTTGACCTCAGTCACATAAAATAAGTCTAGATTTTGCTATAATTGTTTTTCTCTTGGGAAAAAACAATTATAGCAAATTGTCTAGAACCTTGAAGCACAATAATCCTCAAGAGTTTTATGCATTTCCATTTTCAGTAGTGTTAGTTTTAGCTCAGACTAACTGGACTCATCTCTATGACCCAGGAGTTGTGCAGGTATGTAGCAGTTAGCGGTTAGCGCTGAGGCACAGCGGCCCCCCGAGATGAAAGCAGTGATAGTGAACGTCTGAGGATCTGGACCAGACCGAACAGGAAACACTCACTGCTGCAATCAGCTCTGCTCTTTTATTTTATTGCTGTTGTTTTGACTTGTGGTGTTGGCAGAGCTGTTCAACAACTCATTAAAGTAGAACTAATGAGCCACTAGATCATTAGTGCTGTTAATCTGTTCCTGAACTTTGAATCAAACATGACAATTTCCAACAATAGAGTTAAACAAAGCTGACGATAAACACGGTTCTCTGCAAAGGAGAAGTCTCTGAAACAATTGTAACACCTCAGTCACCTGTCTGTCTATCAGAGAAACTTTTACCACTTCCTGTTCTCCGGCCGGCTCTGCTGTGAGTTGGTTCAACGTGTTGCTGCAACAAGTTGCAACACGTTGATTCAGCAGGTATCTATCTATCTATCTATCTATCTATCTATCTATCTATCTATCTATCTATCTATCTATCTATCTATCTATCTATCTACCTACCTAAAAACCCACCGATATCTTTTCGCATAATTCAATTCCGATTTCTCACAGAAATCCATATTATTTTGTTATTGTACTGATTTAATGCGACCCAATCAGTCTTATGTGAGAACGCTTTACGACCCAGAAGAAGATGCTGACGTCACACAGCAGCGCTTTGTGTACGGAAGTAATAATGGTCGCCATCTTTAGATTGATTTTAATGTTCGTTCAACAATCAAAAGTTCAAAATAAGAAGAAGGATGAAAATAAAGCAAAACAACATTTATGGGCCTTAGTGGCGGATTAACTGCGGCTTCTGTCAGTTGACGTCAACAGCTACCCTACTGCGCATGTCTTAATTAAAGTTTTTTCTTAAACCTTTAATTAACCAAATCAAAATCCATTGAGATCAATATCGCTTCCACCAGCAGCCACGTCATAATAAACAAGACAGTAAACAGAAATAACAAAAATACACGATAGAAATATTAATATCTGACAACGAAGTTGGAAAACTAATTAGAAAAAACCGACAATTTAAGACTTCAAATGGTCACCTGCAGAATGTATTATTCTAACTGCTGAACTGTTTATATTTAGGAAAATAAAATAGATTTCAACTTGTCGTAAATCCCGCACAGCTTTGCGGCATCTGAAGATGTCAGGTTTTATTTTTAACACTCTCAGTTCAACCTGCTGCAGTTTAATTCCAGCTACATTTTCATTTTCCCGCTAATTGAGACCAATATTTGTATTTGATGAACATTAAATATGAATCCCGTTCTTCTTTTTTAATTTTGTTTGAGGAAACTATTAAAACTCATCCTGGATGTTTGTCTCATTAATACATTTAATAGATTACAGTCAATACATAAAATGTCTCATTGTTAGTGAATAATGTCTGTTAAACTCACCGGACTCTTCTGGATGCTGATAAACTGATAAACTGATAAACTGCTAGCTAAAGTTGAATGTGGGTAACCATGGCAACCGTCGGCCGTTAGCGCGTCGCGTTGCTGCCGCTGTTTATAAACAAATATCCGTTTAGAAGTTCATAAATGTAATTAATAAATTATTTTAACTCCAGATTTACTTTTCTGACTTTTTTAGTGCAGAAATATGACGTTTGTGTCACGTCAATGACGTCAGAGTTTGATCAAACGCGTCATGAAAACAATCAGAAATTATTCAGTTCAACATGTGGAAATAATAATCAATAATTCAGATCTGATGTTTGGGATGTGAACAGATCAGAACTGGACCCAGATGAATATTCACCTTCATTCAAACTATTATTTCAATACTTTGCTTTATGAATTATTGTTATTTTTCATTCGCAGCTTTTACTCATTTCTGCTGCTCTGTTTTTGTCATCAAACATTTTAAAGCTCATCCACATTATTTACATTTAATTCAAAGAGAACAAACAAACCGGCTGCACATCTTTTGGGTTATGACATAATATATTTATAATAACTGCACATTGTTTTATATTATCTCGGTGTTTTCGTATTTTTATTGTTTTTTTATATTTCCAATAGCTATATTTCATGCTTCTACTGTATCTATTTCTACAATATTCTACTCTGTTTTTCTATGCAGTTTGGATTTATTCCTAACAGAAGAACTAAATCATTGAAAATATTCCCATAAATTGAACATATTTTGCTTCCAAATGTCCCATTACTGCCCATCATTACTGATTCTGGGAGGATTTAGTGAGCAGGTGAAACCTGTGGTCGCTCCGCTGCAGACCAGCTAAAGATCCATATGGGTGAAAACTCGGTTCGGGTCCAAATGTGAGCAACGTGCGCAGCCTGGGCTCGGCTCGGTTCGGTCCGGTCCAGCCCGTCCCAGGCGGACAGGTGCCGCTCCAGATGCTGACATCTGGCCCCGCAGCCCCGCTTCACGCACGCTGGTGACAGTTAGGCCAGAAGCTGCATGTGACGATCAGAGAAGATGGAGCCAGGCCTCCACGGCGCCCGAACCGTCCGGACCTCTGCGTAACGCGCTCCGCTCACCTACCTGCGGAAAACGGCGTCGTGGCGCAGCTTATCCCCGCAGCCGTCCATCAGAAGCGGAGCGCATGTTGATCGATCCCGCGGCTGTTATCTGATGAACGGCTCTCGGCGGCTCCGATGGGCGTGTATGAAGCTTCACTTCCTCGTCTGACAGCGCAGCGGCCGCCGCGAGCCGCGCTCAGCCTTCCGCAGACAATACCGTCCCCGAAGCGCCGCGGAGGGCCGATGCTTCCGCGGCCCCTGCAGCCACACACGGGGGGTCAAGTTCAAGCGCGGTCCGGGCCCGGTGGTGCTGTCCGTGTGCGTGTGAGCGTGCGTGGCGCACTCTGTTTATGGTTTCATCACAGCCCCGTTCGTTCCCCGCGGAGCGGGCCGGGACTCTGGGCTCCAGATGGGGGGTTCGGGGGGCCCCGCGGGTCTCCGGGGAACCAGCAGCGGTCTCACCTGCCGGGGTCTGCGGCTGGAAACGAGCCCGGCTGGGGGCCACCGAGTAGCGGCTGTGAGGGCCTGATCAGTCCGCTGCTGGTGGAGGCGATGGAGGCGGAGAGCTGAGAGAGAGAGAGAGACAGCACCACACAGAGCCCAGGAGGACCGGAACACACTGCTGCTGCTGCTGCTGGACCTGCAGGAGGACGGCCGAACTACAGCCGAACCACAGCAGAACCACAGCCTGCACAGCTGGACCCGAACCACAGAGTCCGAGGGAATAACCTGTTAATGAATGAGTAATAAACAGTTAAAGGGCCAGTACCGCGTGTTTTCAGCCACATGGTGCATTTTATAGAACAATTAGTTTCTATAAAATGAGTAAAATGCTGCATATAATTAAAAATAAATGTGAATTTTTAATTTAAGCATTGAAATTGGGTCTCTGTCTTTTTAAAAATTCCTGCTCTTTCTGAAGCTCCGCCTCCATCCCAACATGGCTCCTCTAGTAACCCTTTAATCAATCAATCAAATTTAATTTGTATAGCACATTTCAGCAGCCAGGCCTTTCAAAGTGATTTACATCATAAATGTTTTTACCAGCGTTTCACTGAGCAGATCCACCAGGCGTTTGCTAATTGCTCCTGGCTAGTCTGAAGGAGCTGAGTGGGGGAGTTGTGGGGGATGAAACCATTTGTGGCCCTTGGAATAATTGTTTGTGGCCCTGACCGCAGTAGCTACAAGTGGAGCTGAAACAGATAAACACTTCTTATTTTAGATGAGATCTTCATAAACACAAAATGTTCATTAAAAACACAAATATCTTTTCTTTTATGAGCCACATCATTTTGTTTTTTACTTTGACTGGACCACAAACATCCAGAAATCTTTTTCTTAGCTGTAAAAAGTTTCTGGAAGCAGGAAGTTTAGAAGAAACTTCTCGTTTTTGTTGTTGATTAGACTAAAAACATTCAAAACAAAAACTGTTTAAATCTTAACACCTTTGTTTTATTGACAAAAATATCTGAGGCCGTTTTCAACATTTACAATAAATGTTTAGTTTCTTGTTTGTTTTATGAAAATACTGCATGTTTAAATAACAAAAATGAAAGATTTACAGTAAAATTATTTACTTTGTAATCATTTTTAATGGAGAAAAAGGCCTGTTTGCTTTTAACCTGGTCATTTTGAAAGTTTTGAACTTTTGCTGCTTTTCTCTCCAGTTTTTGTTTTCAGATGAATATTTTATCCTGAATTAAACTGAACCTCTAACAGAACAGCTGCATGTGAATATTAGTGAAGGTTTCAGCAGGTGAGCCTCAGGGACCCAACCGGTACTTCCTGTTTCCCATGATGCACTGCTCTTTCTGTGAAGCTGCTTCTTTATCTTGATGGAGAAACTTTACATACAGAGTTCAGTTGTTTCTGTTAATGTGCAGCAGATGGTTCTGCTTTTATTTGAATAACAGATTTCACCTGCTGAGTCTTTAAGTCAAAATAAAACAGAAACAAAACTTATTTCAGGATAATAATCAGTTAATTTGAATAATAATTTATTATTTATTTGTTTCTTTTATTGATGTCAAGTTAAAATCGTAGGCCAGTTTTCTCTGTTCATATTTTCCTGCCAGCAGATTAACTGTCCTGTTAAGTTTTGAAGATTTTTAAATATAAAACAACTCAGATGATTGAAATCAGGATTATTTAAAACATAAAACCACATTCTACAGAATTAATAATCCAATCTTTCTCCAGGAAGTGACAAAAAAGCATTTTAAATCTCTTTATTATGACTCAGACTTGTATTCTCTTTTCAATCTTTATTTACACTGCAATGCATTTTATGTTTTTTAAGTTTGAAAAAGTTTTTAAAAAAACATAATAGGTTTTTAAAATTTTACATTATAGATTTAAGTTTCCTTAAACCTATGAAATTAACTTTTGGATATGAATTAAATCAATAATTTTTGACATCCTGTGTGTTTTTAATGTAACTGAAACAAACAGGATGTTTTTAAAACTACAAGCTAAACTTTTAAAAACTGCATTTATGATCATTTGAGTTTAAGAGATAAAACTTCAGGTTGCAGTTAGTTTTTACAGTGTAACGACTGATTCAGTCAGATCATTCAGTTCATTTAGTTTTTTAAGTTTATTGGCAGAAACTGTTGAGTTTTATCTCAACTATTTTCATTAAACTGTTCTTTGGAAATCACTTTTATTCTACAGCTGATAAACTTTTATTACCATTATAAAATAATATCTATAATTAAATAAATCTTCACTTTGACTCAGACAGAAACCTGAGCTTCCAGGAAAACATGGCGGCTTGGAGGGAAACGGTTCAGTTTGTGGTTTGACTGCGCATGCGCTCCTGTTACCCGAGCGGGGTCGCGTGCCAGTAATCCGTTGATCCTCCGACAGGTAAACCAACAACCGCTGCGTCATCTAATCTGCGGCTGCGCAGCCAGTCAGGTTCACCGGAAACAAGATCACCGGCCCTTCAAAATAAGATGCTTTAAAAAATAAAGACCTTCAATAAGAAGAGCTGTTTTATCACCAATACAGCTCATTGTTCTGATGGACAGGAAGTGTGAAATTAAACTGAAAAAAACTGAAAAGCAACTAAGGACATAAAAAATGACAAGAATTAACAAACAGATAAATAAACAGAATCAATTTATTGGGATGCCAAAGAGAAGGAAGGTCACAACATCTCTTCCATGCATCAGCAGGGGTTTTATCCCCAACTCCAGCATCTTTCTAACTCTACATCCAGGTTTAAAGAGGTGCAGCAAGAGCAAAGGAGGCGGATCAGCAGAGGCAGACATGTTGGAATATCGACTGTTTCCTGGGTATGGAGCTGTTAGCATGTCACCATGGTCACTTAGCAACAGTCTTCAGTCAGAGGCCTCTTCAGATTCTTTTCAGGCTGACTGCTACTGGAGATCCTCACTTCGATAAATTAAATCAACTTTTAATTTATAAATTAAATCAATTTTCAAATAAATTATATCAACTTTTCATTTTCTTTTGGCACAAATAAAATAGTTTTTTTAATGAATTGAATTGAATATTGTTTTGGAGTTTGGTTGGATATTTTAGCCACAAAATCCATCTTGATCAGAACGTTGTTTGTTTTTTAAATTTCTCCTTAAAGATTTGCAGGTTTGGTAAATCATGGATGCTTTTATTATGAAAGTCTAAATAATACAATATCCGGTGCAGCTTGAGGGTTTTGACTGCAGTTGCCAGGGAGGCAGCTCCATAGCAACCGGATCAAGAGAAAAAAAGTTGAAAGATTTATTTATTTGTTTGGTTGTTTAAGGGTTAAGTGGTGAGGAAGAGGAGGAAGATGAAGACTCTCCGCAGCAGGTCAGGAGCTGGACTCAACCTAAAAGGTTCCAGTTAGAAAAATGCCTTCAACGCTGATGGTGAAACCCAAACCGGCGGAGGCGAAGAGAAGCAGAGCGGCGAGGCGCACAGCGGAGCCGCAGGCGGCGCGCAGCGCGCAGCCGAGGGACAAGAGGGGGCCGGCGGCAGCGGCGGGGGCCCAGGGGTCCAAACCGAGGGCCAGGTCCTCATCTGCTGCCCCCAAACCACCAGGAGCCAAACCCAGAACCGAGCCGGAGCGCCGCAGGGCCAGCAGCTCCGTGAGGCAGCCGGACACCCGGGAGGGAACCGGGTGTCCGGGTCTGAGGGAGCAGCGGGGCCCGGGGCCCGACGGGAGGCCCGCGATCCAGAGGTGAGCACAGCGGAGTCAGTGTTTTATGGGTTCTGTAAGGGCGGTCATATGGGCAGTTACCCAGGGCGGCATCAGTAATGGGAGGGGCGTTAAGAACTGGAAAATAAACAAATTTGTTCCTGACATTTTACTGAGTTTCTGTTCAGCTGTTATTGATAACTGGGAGAAAATATTACCTGCTATCTGCTACAAAAAAAAAGCAAAAACAACAACAACAACAAAAACAGAATATTGTTGCATCTTGATTGGTTGGAGGGCAGCAGGGGGAGGGGCTTAATCAGGATGTGATTCCTGCTCTGAACTCTGAGATGAAAAGAAAAGTTTCTTAATAAAACAGAGAGAGAGAATATGATCTAGTTATATATATATATA
>CAEFZY010048620.1:0-38143 GCA_903066815.1 Brachyrhaphis roseni
CATACCGTACAATTATTCAGCCTGTTGTTGCCTCTATTCTATTTTTATTGCCTTTCAAGATGACATGTCTGTTCTTGATGTTGGATTTTATCAAATAAATTTCCCTCAAAAAATGCGACTTATACTCTGGTGCGACTTATATATGGATTTTTCTTCTTTATTATGCATTTTATGGCTGGTGCGACTTATACTCCGGGGCGACTTATAGCCCGGAAAATACGGTACTATAAGATAAATAGCAAATCTAAATGTTTTGCAACATTTCACAATTTCTTGTCCACATTACAAACTTGTAATGAAAAATGAGTTCAGTCGAAACTCATCTTTTGTTCTTTTTGTTGCAAGAACGACAAAAGCAGGGCTCATTGATCTCTGGAAAGCAAACTGACATTTTTCACACAAATCTTCAGATTTATTCACAAATGCTGATGAAAGACTTTGCCTTCAAACCAAAGACGTGTTGAAAAGTGTGAGACCACAGCATGATAGAATAGAATAGAATTCAACTTTATTGTCATTGCACTGTCACAAGTACAAGCAATAAAATGTGGTTTGCATCTATCCAGAAGTGCTATACAGGATATAGATATTTATTTACAGGTGTACCAAATAGTAATAATGGCGTGGAGCTATAACAGTCCGGGGTGTGTGTGTGTGTGTGTGTGTGTAACAGTCCATGTGTGAGAACAGTCCATATGTTGTACATTTTATGATGTGAAAAGACATCAATAAAAACATTTGAAAAACCGGTCCACCGAGGTGAATGCCAGCCATTCACACATAAAGTCTTTAAGGCCAGAAGTGCTTTATGTAAAAACTGAATGTCCTCAATTCCAGAAAGGCCATTTATCAACCTGGACTATACAGATGGGCCTGTGGTGGAGGTAACTGCTGGCCAGAAGTCCTTCAAATTACAACTAAACGTCTCTGCCTTTCCCACACCTGAAACGCAATGGTAAGATAAGCCACTTTGGTGTGTTCACAGTAAAGCAATGGGATATTTTCAGAAGCATAATTAGCCCTGACATGGCTGCAATATAGAGATTAACTGAGGGGGCAGAGCACCTGAGGAGCAGTGTGTTTTGTGCTGAGGCAGGTGTGCTTGTGTGTGTGGCTTTTCCAGGTACAAAGATGGCATGCTGATAAACCAACGGGCGGAGTTCAAGAAGAAAAGGATAAGGATGCACTCCAACCACGCTTTGGAGATTAAAGATGTTTGTCAGGAGGATTCTGGTCTGTACACTGTGGTGCTTAAAAACAGTGTCGCTTTGCTAGAGAAGAAGCTAAACATCACTCTTGTTGTCAATGGTATGTACCTGGTATTTCACTTTCTTCAAAAGGATTTGTAGCAGAGGTTGTTGTTCCTGGGATTAGACTTTGATTTCAGTTTGGTTTGAAGTTTATTAGATACTGCAAGATCACAGAATGATGAAGAGCCTGAAAACGTTACAAAAATAGAAGTCAGGAATTTATAAGACCAAAATCATTGAACATCAATTCATCCCAATGAAATTTTAATAAAAAACAAAAATACTGTTTAATGACTTTACTGTGTTTTACCAAAAATATCTTTCAACACCAGAATGTAATATAATTTGTATTTTGTCATTTCCTAAAATTCTTCAGCAGCTTAGAACCAATAAGAAAACATTTTTCAGCTTTAAATGTTTAAAGGGACAGTACATCATTTCCAACGTCAGATTTTGTGGAGACATTTATCAGCACTTTTCTAGAAAAACTTGCTTTAGAAAATGTGAAATTATAAATGTTTTGATTTACAGTTTTGAGCTCTTTGTCTGTCACACTTTAACATGTCGCTCTATAATGAAGCTTCAGAAAGCATGTTTTGTTTTATTACTAGACAAACTATTCAAAGTAATCTTACTGTAAATAAGCATTAAATGCAAAAGTGATGGTGGTGTAACATGCATAGACAAATCTAGTCCATTAAAATCCAGACAGTCTGCATTTATGCGGTTGATTCCTGATATTCATGAACACCGACTATAAAGACAACACGTTTTTCCTTATTGTTTGACTGTTAACTTTTCTTGCTTTACATTAAGTTATTTTGTATTTTTGTACACTCCTTTTATTTGTTACAGTCCTATAAGAAAGAAATTATTCTAAAAATCAGTCAAAAGTGAAATCAATAGGTCCGACCTCAAAGAAAACCGAAAATTGGTATCAGACAGGAAAAGCCTTGGAGAAATTCAGGCTACCGTTTTCTTGTTTCCTTCCACTGTGATTTTTCCCTATGGCTGGCCTGTTGGGCTTATAGATCTGCTCTCATGTTCTTCAGTTCCCCCAGAGATTTATGAGAAAAAAGCAGCTGCTCCTTCCAGTCCTTATCGCATTGGCAGCAGCCAGACGCTGAAATGTACTGCCTACGGACTCCCTGCACCCAACATCAGCTGGCAGTGGAGAGCCTGGGGGCCCTGTGTCGTCAACAACACTGAAAAACGGCCGTAAGAAACACTTTTGTCCTCATTAGATCAATACACATCACAGATATATACATTCTTTAAGCAGTTTGGGAGAAGTAGATGTTGGAATTGTATAAAATAACATTTTATGGGGCACATATGCAGATAAACCAGATTCATTTGCATGTTAGAACAGCACATAAACTACTCTGGTGTGCTTTAGTTTGTCATAGTGATATATAAAGCACATGCATTCTTAGAGAAAAAAAACAAAAAAAACATAAACACACACAAAGACTTATCACTAAGCATTGCTCCGGGGTTTTTTTTCTTCCTGCCTCTATCTTCGCTGAAGGGCACAGCACGATATAATGGATTTTCCAGACAGACCATATTTACTTTGGTTCCTATTTCTGTAAACCTCCATGTTATGCCTGCTTCCATTTGATAGTTCTTCAGATACACCTCCACCATCTTCCCCTCTAGGCTTAATTTCTGAAGCTTTCGCAGCTCTAACCTTTCTATGCGGGTCTGAGCCACCGAGCGACGATGGCAGTATAGATACAGACATATGGAAACACACAAGAGTAATATATTTTGTTAAAATTAAGCTCAAAATGCCCAGTTCATGTTCTTTGTCATGCATGGTGCATTTAATGTAACATTTCATGGACAGTGACTGATGTATTTACATTTTGACCTTTTGTAGTGTATCCAAATAAAATTTTCTTTTAAGTTTTAATGTAAAAGAGAAAAACTGCCTTGTGTCGCTACAGCTTTTGACTACCACACTACGAATACTATGATGATTTTGAAATTAGCGGCTTCTTCTTTATGTACGAACATATATCAAAAAGTTTAGACTTTTTAATTAATGTTTTGTCTACATTAATAGTTTGACCTTTAGTTTCTGAGTAAGACAGAAGATCTTCATCTCTGTGAATGATGAAATTCAAGCTGTACATTATGCAGATGAATTGCTGAGCGTAGCATCAATATTGGATTTGCCCAGTAGGAATTGATTTGCAACCACAAGCTATGAATAAACGGTGCCAAGCTATTTCCATGTCATTAAATGTTGCTATTTCAGCTTATTCTACTGCTAAGCTATTGAACTTTTCTAGTATAAAAAAACCAATCAATTAATTAATCTTTTCTATTGACACTGCTAATTATTGCATAAAAAAGCATAAAAAGAGTTCAATGTCATTATACAAATATTCCACATCTAATCAAAAATAAATTCATTTTTCTACGATAAGATTTTATTTCATGATTGGTCCGTTGGCATTTGTTGTAGGAAACATTATTATTATTATTATTATTATTATTATTATTAGTATTATTTGGATTTAATGGTGCACTTGATTTGTTTTGGAAGTGGAAGCTCTGATCTGGCATTAATGCCACATTTGGCAAAATTGCAGGTCAGAAAACTATTGAAATTTTCAAAGAACAATACACCTGTCACCATTTCATGTCTTTAAACACAAACATGTTCACAGATGGAAGCTATGTAGTGCTAAATGTGACTTTAGTTTAACAGGCAGAAACTGTCAGAAATGCATCACAGCATTTTGCTGTACAAAGCAGCAATAATGGTTACTGTATTCTGGGCTGGTCAGCGACCTCTGACCTTTGCAGTCACAATTCCGACTTCAGGGCTCTTGTTGTAATTCCATCTGGGAAGTAGAAAAATCCAACTTTAAACTAGAAGGTGCACCCCACAGGTGTCTGTGTAATGATAAAATGTTGACTGCATATTGTATTACTATTATTGTGAAATGGAACACAGTACCTTATACCTTGAAGTACCTTGAGTTGAGTACTATTCAAGGTACTTTTATACATCCATCTGGGTCTGTATGTGGGAAAGTATGATGGTCTAATTACAGTAGTGGCATGCTGAGGCTGCCAATATATTGACGATAAGGACAGTTAATATTATAATGTACTGCTTTCTTAAGTCATTTGAAATGTTTAGGTAGCCTGTGAATTTTTGAAGATTATTTAGGCAGTAAAGTGAAACTTAATCCCATTACCTTCTTCTAATACATTAACGTACATTAGCTTTCTTGCCCAAATTTGCTCTCCAATTTAGGCATATTCCATTTCATGTTTCATTAGCTCTGCTACGATGTTCACACTGTGGATCGCCACGATACAAATGGTTTTTTCCATTAGTTGCTAGGAGACCTGTGATAATTGACTTGTAGGATAATTTCAAAGTCCAACTTGGTCAAGAGTGGGGACAAAAAGTCCTATTTTAAAGCCCAGGATGTAGTTTGATGTTTCTGAATTCTTGCCAATTGGTTACTCTCTGCTGCACAAGTCAATAAGAGGAGAATTCATGAGGTGTGTCTGTGCTTCCCTCCAGAGTGCAGCGAGACAGGAAGAGCGGGAGCGACAGGACCGCAGACTGTCAGAACTGGCAGGACATTTACTCAGAAAACACCATGAATGAAATTGAATCTGTTGAAACATCTGTTGAAGTGGTGGATAATCAAGAGAAGGTTCATCACAACTTTTTATATTTGATTTTTATTGAAATTCCTTAGGAATATAAGACTACTGTGTTTCTATACTTAAGAAAAGTACATTGCATGTTGAGATTTGATTAAAAACCTGTAAATCCAATTGTTAAATAAGACTTATCGTTTTGCTATTTTACAAAAGTGTCTCTGTCTCTGTTTTCTGAGCTCCAAAACAGAATAGCTTACCAGTCAAGAGCCACTTCCACTGTAGAAATATTTAGAACAGGCTTCCTTTACAGACTTCCTTTAGGAGTTGGTTATAAACACATCCAGACACGTGTGTGTGCGTCACACATACACACGCCTGCACATTTACACACCACTGCTATTAAAGGAAATGGCCACAATAATGCATACTCATGTTCACACATATAGACATCCTATTTCTTTCAGTCACACCAATTTAGGTTTGCCAGTTTTTTGGCCAGTCAGCGATAAACGTGATCTAAATCCAGATCACATCACATCGCAGCATCACATCACTTCCTTTTCAAATTTGCTCTCTTCCTCAACATAAATCCAACTCTTAACTCCGGTGTTCTCTCCTAATAGATTGTGAGCAGGCTTCAGATATGCAATGCCAGCGTTTCCGTCATCTATAAGTGCTCTGCTGAAAACAAAGTGGGCAAAGATGAGTTCCCTATCTACTTTTATGTGACCAGTGAGTATGCTGGGTTTGGTGTCTCTTACACACAAGTACATAATCTGTTGGTTTGATGAAAACCCAAACTACTATTATTATTTTATAACCTTTCATAATTGTATATCCTGCTTTATGCCAATTTTCTCCAATCCCTTTTCCAAATCATATAATTTCATTCTTTGAATCTTTTAGATTCACAAATTATGCAGTACCTTGTGTTGGGGCACTGATGTTTGTCATTGCGAAATATTAGAAGTTCAAAAAGAATGAGTACTTTTGGAGGGCTCTGTGTACGTTATAACCTGTAATACTTTAATGCTAAAGAAATCGTCTTAATAAAACTTCCCAGAACAAGGTGAGCCAGGTAATCCACTGTGAGCACCCCAAATTACATTCCATTGCACCATTTTATTGAGATACTTCAAACAAAGACCATTTCATCTGCGTTTTGTGGCTACGGGCCACTGGAAAACCTTTTGTAACCCCTTTTTATATATTGTTGCAATTCAGATGGCTTGGCTTTAAAAGCAATTCTTTCCATAAATGCATATTGCAAACCTCTCACTGCCCCCTGTCTCTCTACCTTGAAGCCATTCCTGAAGGTTTCAGCGTGGATGTTCGTCCTTCTGAGAATCCCCTGGAGCAGGACAAAGTGTCTCTGTCCTGCAGCGCCGACAACTACACCTACGATCAGCTGCAGTGGTTTCGCCTTAACCCACAGACTCTGCAGGACCAGCAGGGCAAGCCCCAGGGGCTGGACTGTGGCAGCGTGCACCACTACGCCGAGCCGCTGCTGGCCGAGCCGTCCTTCCAGCCGCACTCCAACAGCTGGGTCCTGGACTTCACCATGGAGTCCGTACGGCTGCAGGACGAGGGACACTACGTGTGCAAAGCTCAGGGAAGACGCAGTGAGGAGAAACAGTGCCTGTTTCGATACATCTCCGTCAAAGGTGAGCAAGAAAAGCAACAAACACAGAGATGCGCACAACACAGGAATGATTCAGCCTAACTGGAGCTATTTCAAGTTCAGCTCTCAGCACTGGGGATACACAAGGGTCGTAGCAGTGAGAAGCTGGTACTTAAATGCTGGAGGCATGCAAGTACACCTACTCACTAATGCCCACGCACGTAGGTACCCACATCCACGCTTCACACAGGGAGCACCTGGTGTTTTCATGGAACAGATATGTGCTGACAGAAAACACAGTAGAGAAACTGAAGGCTAGCTACTTCTCTATTTATGCAATTATAAGAAGATTAAAACAACTTGACATTGTGCATTCTTGTTTGGTTTTCTCTGCCCTGTATGTTTGGCACACTTACCTAACATGCCTCTGAAGCTTGACCCTGACCGGAACCGACCACCAAGCAAATAATTTCAGCCCGTTTCTGCCCAAATTTCAGGTTGGGCACGCCTTGGGCTCGGACCATAAATCTAGACTCTAGTTGCGATCGTGCATCTGTGTTTACCTTCACAGCCCTGGAGGCTCCTCGGTACAAGCGCAGCCTCGGCAACCAGACGGTGAACGTAACCGGGTCTCTGCGAATGGAGTGCGACGTGGAGGGCAGACCACTGCCCCGCCTGTCCTGGTTCAAAGACAACCAACCCCTCCACCAAATGTCAGGTGAGCAAATATACCCACACAGGTGATCCAGCAGAGCCACAGCTCACCTGGCAAGTCACACCCAAACAAGAAAACAAGAAGACGCTCTGGTCAGATCAGATTAAACTTACTCTACATTCAAAATACTGTGTGGTGGAAATTTAAACAATCAAACCATCTCTATGACAACACAGGGTGCAGGAAACTTAGTCAATGTTGATGGGGAAGAAGGATGGAGTTAAATACAGGGTAAGGAAAGGAGTTGATGCAACAACCCTAAACAATTAACCTGAGGTACAACTGAAGAATTTGTATCCAAAGGTTTTGTATTTGGTAAAATGGTTCAATCAAAGTATTGATCCCAGGAGAGCTGAGTTAGCATTCAAGCCACACTTTTCGCATTTTTATTTGACAAAACAAAAATAAAAATCTTGGAAAAATATTCTTCTTCCAGTTGAAGTTTATGCACTTCTTTATTTTGATTTCTGACGTAACATCTCAAGAAGATGCATTTACATTTACAGTAGTAATATGACAAAACAGCCACACTGCATGTAAGAATAGAATTTCAAGAAACAGGATTAGACAGAATTTTAATTTTATATTTACTTTCATTCTAAGAATCTCTCATAAAAAAGTGAAGGTGAGTGGGTCAGCACAGTTTTGAGTGACAGCTAATTTTCTGAGTTTGCTCTGACAGGCTCCTAAGATGTGTAGGTTGATGGAATAATAAATGAGAGCTTCTGCTTGGAAGTCCAGACCTCTGACAAGAATCTTTATAAATCAAGAAAAATCCTGTGAGAGTTGAAAGAGTTGCAGCGAAGGAGTTTTCCACAGAATGTGCAAGCAAGGGCCACGAATCATTCTCCATTTCCCCCACAGGGATCCAGCTGCATGACTCGAACCGCACGCTGAGTATCCAGCGAGTCACAGAGGAGGATGCTGGTCTTTACACCTGCACCGCCTGCAACCAGCGAGGCTGCGTCCACTCTTCAGCCGCCGTGAGGGTCATCGGTGAGACAGCTACACACATGCAGAAACACACACACACACACAGATAACTCTCGGGTGCACTCGGGCCTGAAATCACTGCTGCGCCTGACCTCCTGCCTCACACACAGAGCGTGCCTGGTTTTCCAACTCTGACCTTTCACTGCTGAAGTTTTGTGCTTACGCCGATGCACGGCTCTCCACAAGCAAATTAAAGTCATTGACTTCTGGGACATTTTGTATGCAGAGTGAATAATCTAATGGGATTGCTAGAAGTGCTTCCAACACAAGTACCTGAAAGGAGCCTGCTCTGCACACTGATTTCAGCACAAGATTTAATGTCGGAGAGATGGGGCAAATGCTTTGTACTACAGCACCCCCTGTAGGTGGCACAGAGGAAGGACTGAGGCAGGATGGTGAGGATGGGGGGAGGTAATTTCTTATTAGAAATTAATTTTTTCCTCCTTTTGAAAAGGTTCAAGCGACAAGGCCAATGTGGAGATAGTTATCCTGATCGGGACAGGAGTCATCGCTGTGTTCTTCTGGGCTTTGCTCATCCTCATCTTCTGCAACGTGAAACGGGTCAGACGCCGCCACTTTTCACCGTCTATGTTTGTGTCTACAACACGCCTTCTTATCATTAATAACAGCTGCTGACAACCTTGAACATGATGACATTCCTTCTGCTGCTATTTTTACTCATTTGTGATTAATTTAGAGCTTTCCGACTCTCCTTTCATCTGTCATTCAGATATTCTTCTTTTTTATTGTGTCTTTTTTTGTCCTTTTTTTAATTGTTGCTGTTCATAAGCAGTTTTTCATGATACACGATTCAAGAAGAAAATGCCTGGGTAAAAATTAGCTTCAAATTAGTTTTCATCAATGTTATGGGGCACTGGGTTTTATTGTTTCTGGGTGAAAAAAATGTCCTGGCCTTTAGCAAGTGCCTTCAGGAAGGGGCTGTAATGTGATTTACAAACAGTTTAAAGTCCATCATTCAAACAGAAAAGATTATTCACAAAGGACCTCCATCTTAGATTCTACAAATTTAGTATTTTAAATGCCCATGGCTGTACTATTAGAATGTATGGCTTACACATTTATTCTGTTTTTTCGATCTTTTTTTTTGTCTAATTTTAATAACAGACAAAAATAACCTGAGTAAATACAAAGAAAAGGTTTAAAATTATAATTTATCCTCCCAAGGTAAAAAAGCTACTCAAGCAAACAAAGCTTTATTGGAGCGATTATGAGCATGAAAGAAAATCTATTTCTTCTAATAGCCCAGTTGAGTTCCCAAACCAAACTTGATTAACATGCCAAGCTGGAACGTTGGAAGAGATGCGTGAAAGCTAGTATCTGCAGCACTGGAAATTTGGATGGTGGACAAGGTGATGTGGGAGTGTGTATCACGAGGAATGACCGGCATGCTTACTGGCATACTGGTTTTTGATAGATGAGGAAGTGGGCTGAGCCCATGGATTTCATCATTTCTGTTGACCATTTCTTGTCTTCCCATTCGGAGCATTTTGTGAAATGTTTGGACTTGGTCAGTCAGTCAATGTTCAGTTCTCTTGCAATTTTGGATTGATATAACCAGTGGACTGGAGTTTGTTTGGAGCCTCTGTTAGACTCATAGTATCTCTGAGTTTAGCCCAAAGTGGCTCTCAAATTCACCTCTAGTTCTGGTTAATTTTCATGTTTGTTTTATTTTTTGCTTTTTTTTGGTGTCGTATTTTGTTAATATGTAATGGCAAAGAGGAGTCTCTTGTTTCAATTCGTTTCATGTCAGCTATACTAATTGTAGAATATGGTAAATACCAGATCATTATTATTTGATCACAAAATCCAATAATTGAAAAAGGGTTTAGCTTTTAGGCCTTGAAATATCTTTTGCAAGATATAAACTATTCTAGATCTCACAAGCAGATAATCTGCTCTAAATTAAGCTGCTGTTCAAACTGTTATATTCGTAAATCACAAATGATTGAATCATCATCTGATATTTTCTTGTCACCTCAAAAAAGGTTAAAAAAGAATGGAATTATGTAAATGAAGTAGCACTGCGCCGGTTATACAAACAGGTATTCCCTCTCTAGTCGGTGGATTTAACCATAATTACATAAATCATCAACATAATCACTCAGTGATGCTCTATAAACAGTCACAGTGACTAACGGCTTGACGTCATGTATGAGCTTTTTATGAGCAACAGCCCACGTTTTCTCTCTGAGGTTTTCTTGTATAACAAAAACCATGTTTTCTTTCACGTTATAACATTAAGCTTAGGAAACGTTTTTACATTCCCTCTGCTTTACACTTTACCACTTTACTGAACTCATACCTGCTATGAGATATTGGACTCATTGTTACAAACATTTCTAGGTATTGTCATGAAGATTTTTAAGTAATTTTAAACACTGAAACAATCTTTTTTTTTTAAACCACAGCGTTCTGGCTGTTAGTCGACACTTTCTGTCTTTTTTTGCTCTGCTAAATGTTGGTCTACTTGACACTGTCAAACAAACAGACAAAAAAAAAAAGACAAACAAACCTAAATGCAAAGTGACATTTTTTAGGTTGTATTCTTCCCGTCTAACGTTTATCCTGGACCTCTTACCTCCTTGCCTTACAAGCATCGTGTCCCTCTGTGAACTGCAGGTTAACCCAGCAGACATAAAGACAGGCTATCTGTCAATCATAATGGACCCTGGGGAGGTGCCGCTGGACGAGCAGTCGGAGTACCTGCCCTATGACTCGTCACAGTGGGAGATCTCCAGAGACAGACTCCGACTGGGTGAGCAGCTTGGGAAGAGTCGGACAGAGGGATGGATAGATGGTTAACAAGGCATGTGGGAGGGAAGGGTGTGTGTGTGATAATGTGCTCAAGGATGGTTGAGCTTTAATAGATGGGAGAAGCTGAATTATTTTTCCATTTCCAGAATCCATAACAGCATGCATTTAAATCACAGCCAGCTGTGCTGAGAGCTGCCAAGTGGAGTGCTAATGTTCAAAATGTTCTCATTTCCACAAGAGCTTTTTAAAAACGCCCCAAGGAGAAGCATCTGTTTCACAACAGAATCTTATGGCAACACGTTGTATTTTTTTTTTTTTTACCCCCCAAATGCTGCAATAGGTATCATAATTTCTCCTCCTTGTCTGTTCTGCAAAATGCCCTGCCACAACTATTTACATAACTGGCATCATTTTCTCTCTGCTTCAATGACACAGGAAAAGTTTTGGGCCACGGTGCCTTTGGAAAAGTGATGGAGGCATCGATCTACGGCATCAGCAAGACCAACAGCTTAAACACGGTGGCCGTCAAGATGCTAAAAGGTGAAACTCTGGGTTTAGTATGTACCAAATGTACATGCTTTTTTTCGTAAATCATGCACTGTAGTAAGTCTTTGATACAGAAATAATGGAAGCACATTTAAGCTGTTGAACTGAAGTACAATTGTGAGTCAATTAGGTTTGGTGAAACTGTTAGACCCATGGGCTTTTTTCAAATTCGATAATGTTTGTCTTTTGTGGAAAGCCTTTGGTTACAACTCAGATTTATCGTTGTGGTTCACTAGATAAACCCTCACCTAATCCATTTTTGTCTTCCAACAACGTCACGTACAGCTGCAAGGACTCCGGGGTTTCAGACAAAAACAGGATGCATGACTTGAGAGAGGAGCCACTCTGTGTGAATTATGGCTGATAACTCATAAACTTTCCTCGTCCCCAGAAATATTGGCTGGTTTGAACCGTGTCTGGATCGCAGCTTTTACAGGGACCCCAGGAGAAGCATTAGAAAGACGTGTGAAGCCGTAAACAGCTTCTAAAGGAGGTTCAGAGCTGAGTGTTAATCAGCCACACCTGCAGAAAATCTCTGAGAGCTTGTTAAAATAATTGTTCAGGCTTCCACTGTGAGCACGCGGAAACATCAGGGGAAAGTGTAAATGGAGGTGCAGCACAAAGAGAAAAAGCACAGCCGTCTGAAATAAGTAAACGTGCGCGTGTTGCAGATGGAGCCACGGCCAGTGAGCACAAGGCTTTGATGTCGGAGCTGAAGATCCTGATTCACATCGGTAACCATCTGAACGTGGTCAACCTGTTAGGAGCCTGCACCAAACCCAATGGTGAGTCCTGAGATCACCCGATTTATTTTTATCTTTGTATAAAAACCTCATCCCCTCAGTAATTTTTAAGTGCCTTGCAAAGGTATTCGTATTTTATCACACTACAGACACAGGCCGCAGCATATTTTACTGGGATTCATGAGATAGGCCGAAAAAAAGTGGTTCACAACTTGATTATAAAGTTACAAGTTAAAAACCCGAAACTGAATTTGTTTACAACCAAACATGTATGTTGTAAAATGATGTAAGTGAAATGATTTTGCTGCCTTAAATTCAGAAATATCTTTTTGATATTTTTAGCATTAATTCCAGTTTTTATGCCAATAAACCAAATAACAAACAAAAAAACTCTTTCCTAAACCCGTACATCACTAAGACATGTGGAACTCAAGCTGCAGAATGCCTGAATATGCCAAGGAAAAAAATCCATCTTTTTTCTGCATAATATTTGACAAGTTGTATTTTTGAAGTTTAATATTATGATTGAACACAAACAGTGTGCTCTGTCAATCTAAAATGTTAAACCTTTCACTGGGGAATATGTAAGTGTGTGTGCACGATTATTATGCAACAACTAGTGTGAATAATTATCATCCAGCTAAATGAACATAAAATGCTCCCATCCTGCCTTTTTATATGATTGAGGAAGAGTAATATACAATTCACATTTTTACAAATTTTTGACATGCTTTTGACACTGTTCAGAGAGATGGACTGTTTCTTCATCGTACGGTCTAAGAAGAATAATCATCATGGTTTAGTTTTTTTTTTTTTTTTTCATTTACTGTTTCCTCTTTAAGACAGATCTTAAATCTTTACTGCACCACGGTGTTACCCTGTGGACTTCTCTAAAGGTGCAGACCTGTTCCTGCGCCTCTGTTTAGAGAAAGTGTCTTTTAAAACCTGCCAGTGGGTTTGGGGTTTGATTTTTAAATGAATCTTCATTGATTTAGATGTTCTTTTTTCTGTCACGCCTAATAATTACGCACACTGTGATCTACAGTAAGTTGTTGGTCTACTGAGGTATTCATTTACATCAATGAATCTCTCGTATGCTGCAACCCACTAAACATTCTAGCAACTAAAATTTGCCTCAAATTTATGCATAGCCAAAACGCTCACACGTTATTATGCACACAGAAGTTGTAGCTCAAATTCCTATCCGAGTCAGTTCTATATGTAATGTTTCAAACTTCTCCATCAACAGGTCCATTGATGGTGATAGTGGAGTACTGCAAATATGGGAATCTTTCCAACTTCCTACGAGCCAAGAGGGAGTTCTTCCTTCCCTACAGGGTATCGGAGCGCAGCAGCCACTGAAGCATTCTCAGCATTTCGAAAATCGTTTCTGCTCTGATTGTGGCTTAACCGCTTTTTATGCTATATTTACTCCGTGTAATATTTCCATCCATGTTTTGTTTTCCCTTATGTAATTCTTTCTTTCTTTCTGTTTTTTTAACAATTTCAATCTGCTCCAACATATGTAACTCTTTTAGAATTGATTTTCTTTTTATTTTTGGAGATGAATCAACAATCTGTGTCCTATTTAGGACCGCTCACCAAAAACCCAGAGCCAGATGAGGCGGATGATCGAAGCCGGTCAGACGGATCAAAGAGCTCGGCGGACTCCTCCGGCTTCCTCCTCGCCGCTCGGCAGTCCTCGGGTTACATCATCCAATTCATCCAATCAGAACCAGGCGGTGGAGAAAAGTGAGTCAGCTTCACATCGTCAGAGTTATGAATTTTGCCACTCATAGTTTCCAAAAACTCGATGATTTTTTCTTTCCTCCTCTGTGTTCTCGCTTTAGTGGAGGACCTGTGGAAAACCCCGCTGACCATAGAGGACTTGATATGCTACAGCTTCCAGGTGGCTCGTGGGATGGAGTTCCTGGCCTCCAGAAAGGTTAATGCCACCGTTACGTTGTGAAAAAGGAGCAAATGAGGCTGTGTGGAGGAGATGGATCAGGTTGAAACTTGGATCTTTCATGTAGAGGCATCTGTGGCTCAACAAGTTCTCTTATTCAAGACAGAATTTATCATTCTGCTTATTTGTTCTGCTCAATAACCAATTATGTGGCTTTGATTTAACTTTTAAAATGAACCTCAAATAAAGATTGTGTATCAAAGAAAATTCACATAAAGGTACTAAAATCAAAGATAGTAGTCATGGTTCCAATAAAAAAGTACATTTGAATCAGAGCTTAACTTGTATACCTTGTGATAAATAATACATTAATTTATTAACCAATGACCGACGGGTCACATACTGAAAAATCTTTTTTTTTTTTTTTTTTCCTTTTCCCATTAAATGCATCAGAATTCAAAGTTCCCTCCACTTTTGTTCCCAAGACAAAGTCTTTACAAAACCTCAGGAGTTTAGTGAAGAATATAGAAAAATAATCCTAATTAAAACTAATTTACACAAATTAGATCATGTGTGTTGTAGCCCAATAAGGAAGCTGAATTAACAAGAACAGGGAAAAACTGTTTAGAAGTTTTATCTCAAAGTGTCAACTTATTCCATATAATTATTTAACAAATGTAGTTGCTAGTGAAATGACAGATTTTGCATATGAAACCTTTGAAGAAATATTAAATAAATTTAGGGCGTCATTAGAGTGCCAGTTATTGATTCAGTTTTTTGTATAGCACCTACAAACGGATCAGCCACAGAAATTCAAAATCTAATCATAAAATCATATACAGAATCAGCAAGTATCATGGAATCTAATTCGATCCAACTTTACCAATGCAGGAAAGTTCAGGTTATAATCTGTAAAATGTTTTCTAAGGAAATCCAACCAATACATTTTAAGTACTAATTTGAGGTTCAGTTTCCACAAATTCAGTCATTTAATTGCATAGTTACAGGATCGTTTTTTTGTTGTTGTTTTTTTTTTGTTAGAAAAATTCTAAACTTTTAGGAAAAAAAGCTAAGGTTAAAGTTAAGATTAAACAATGCATCTACAATTACAATTCATCAATAACACAATATAATTTCTTTAATTAATAATTATAGTAAATAATTACTAACAGCAAATTGAATAAAAAAAATGGGTTGACATTTTTGAGCTGATTTTAAATCAAATAACTTTCACAATAATAATCACAGGGTTTTAATTAAATTGGGATGTAATTTATATAATTATATAGCTGGAGCCAAACACTGCACACACTCTCACATCTGCATTTTTAACAAACGAAACAAGAACATTTCTCTTTGCCTGCTTCAGATAAAAAAAATAAAACATTTTTCCCACACTTCAGTGGAGAAACAAGGTAGGAGACAATGCCCTGAAACATTTCCATGCAGAGACACCTGTCTGCAGAATACTGATGACCGCGCGTGTGTGTGTCTGCAGTGCATCCACAGAGATCTGGCGGCCCGGAACATTCTCCTGTCAGAAAACAACGTGGTGAAGATCTGCGACTTCGGCTTGGCCAGAGATATTTACAAAGACCCCGATTACGTCAGGAAAGGCAACGTATGTCTGTCTCCCTCAGTCCCACCGAGCACCTTTATCTCCTGCAGCTGGATGAGAAAATACTTTGTGTTATTGTATTAAACCACCCACATGATGATTACATTTGAGTGTTTTTGCTCCTGTCATGCTTTATCTGCTTCGGCGGCCTCTCAGGCTCGCCTGCCTCTGAAGTGGATGGCCCCAGAGAGCATCTTCGACAAAGTGTACACCAGCCAGAGTGATGTGTGGTCTTTTGGAGTCCTCCTCTGGGAAATCTTTTCACTCGGTAATCTCGGAATCGGACCACACTTGAGGACCGTCGTTTGTTATTCATTTATATCAAAAAAAGCGCAAACTCTTGCAGAAGTGGTATGTTATTCCCTCCCCGTCTCTTGACATGTTAATTAATGCGCCGGCCTCCCCTTTGTGTGCATGCAGGTGCTTCTCCGTACCCGGGGGTGCAGATTGATGAAGACTTCTGCAAACGGTTGAAAGATGGCGTCAGAATGAGAGCACCGGAGACAGCCTCTCCTGAAATGTAGATATTTCTTCCTCGTATAAAGGCGAAATAGGCTTTCTCTCCCTGTCAAGTAGGATTTATGAAATGAAATCCCTCTAATTTATCAAGCCAATTTCTGGAGCCAAGTGTCATTCAGCTGACGGGCACGCTGAGGAAATCTATCAGGATTAAATTTGTGTTGCCAAGTTAGAAGGTGATGTGCTGTTGTTGTGACTGTACTGCCCTCTACTGGCAGATACGGCATCATGCTGGCCTGCTGGCAGGGCGAGCCCAAAGAGAGGCCGACGTTCCCTGCTCTGGTTCAGATCCTGGGAGACCTGCTGCAGGACAACAGTCTACCTGTAAGTTCTCCTGGATCTGCAGCAACAACCAGAGCCTTTATCAGCGGTTATTACGAAACACAGTGTAGCTCTGGGTTGAAGTTCCTCTCCTTCCCTTCAGGATGGGAAGGATTACATCCCCCTGAACCACTCGCAGAACTCGGAAGATGACGGTTTCTCACAGACTTCATCTCGTCCTGCGTCAGAGGAGGAACTGAGAATGGCCTGCAACACTCTGCCCACAAGGTACCGATGCATCCTGCACACACAACAAGCTGGGTCATGCAATGAAAGACCAAATGACGGCACATTTCAGTTTTCTTGCAGTTTCATAGATCATCCACCTTAACGGTGGGGAAGAGCAACTTTTCTAAATATTTTTTCTGTATTTAACACCAAACCCATCTAAAGTGTTAGTCTCTCCAGATGAAAACACACAATTCCAGTTATATTATCAGTATTTACTTATGATGGTTGGACAAAAAAAATCCAAGTTTATCCTGATAGGCCTCCTAAACAACCTGTTGGCAGGTAGATTAATCAGGTCTGTATCATATTTCTCTTTTGTGTTTTAGCATCCGTTTTTGTTTTGTTTAGTTTTACTGCAAAGGCTGCAATATGCATATCATTTACTTACTTTACTCACATACTGGTCAGTCACTCGACGCAATCAAGTGTCTCCTTTATAAAAATACTTTTTCCTATTTAACCTAATAACTGAACTTGCTTGCAATGTTTTATAATTAGGTTGGAACTGAAGTAAATGTAGCTGGCTTTGAATTTGTCTACATGTCTGGATTGATTTATATACTTCTGTAAATAAAGTAGATCTGTTTGTCTTATAAAGTCCCTTGAGACAACATTTGCAGATAATCAGAGTTGTATAACTAATATGGAGGGAATTAAATTAAATGTGGTCTATACAATAAAATTCTTTTGGGTTTTAGGCTTTTTTTGAATTTTCTGGTCATTATTTTGCTCTGTCAGGACACAAAAAACCTAAATCAGTGGCAATGGTCATGTCGTTTTTTTGGGGGGTTTTTTCTGACTCAAATGATGTAACAAAAGTGAAAGAAAATCAGATTTTCTCAGGTGAAAGTCATTTTGTACGGTGATATATTTTTAAAACGGTCAACATTTGGCTGAAATCTGATAACCTTTTTGCTAAATAAATGAAATTATGGAGAGATGGAAGAAGTAGACATGCATACCAACTTCCAACTCGTACTGGACTCACCACTTTGTCTTAAAAGAAATCCTGAATCTTCAAATATGTTACAGCAGAACTACATTAAATCTTTTGCTAAATGAACCCCATTACTGTATAAAAATAACCTAACATTGATCATAAAGATTCCACAAAATATTCCCTAATATTGCACATTCATTGTCATTTTAATTCATATTTAAAAGATATAAAGACAAATGTGCAACATGGCTGACTTAGATTAGCGTCGTAACTTGATGTGAGATTCTGAGAAGAAAAAGTTGGAAGGTGTGGAAACCTGAATAAATATATCGTTGGTTTGTTCCTTGACTCTTACGATGAAAACTAAATGTATAAAAATAAACTGTTATGTTCTGTATTGTCTTATTAGCATAATTAAATGTTTAAATTCATCTGTTTAATCCTGGAACTTTCTGTTAGGCATCAAGTACAAAGTATTTTTGTCTTGTTTGAGCTGCTTATATTGCGGTTTTAACCTGAGAAGCTTTTCTTCACTTCCTGTCCAGGTATTATAACTGTGCTCCCTTTGCCGGCTGTGTGTTTGTGGGGGCCTCTAAAACATGCCAGCCCAGAGTCAAGACATTTGAAGATATGCCCTTGGGGATGAATTCACAGAAAACTCCACAGGTAAGCTCTTTTATTCTCTGCTTACTTACTGAAACCAACTGACGACTTTTATTTCTGAGTGATTTTGGTCTTTGGGGATTTTGCTCCACGGACAATTACCGGCAAGGCGCTGCTTTCCAAAACTCTACCTAATTTACATGTTGCCCTCCTCCAGGACAACCAGACCGACAGCGGGATGGTTCTGGCCTCTGAGGAATTCGAGAGAATCGAGCACAGCCACCGGGGAGCCGTGTTGAAAAGGTTCGTCACTCAAAAGCGACGCTCGGCGTCACCGAAAGCGGAAAGTGACACACGAGGCGGGTTTTGAGCACGGCTGTTTAGCGGCAGCGTTTTGACATTTTGGGGTGATGCGTGCTCTTCGCTCACCCAAATGACACCATTTCAGAGCAATGAGGGAACAGATGATGCTCCACGTTTCAGTCAACATGAGAAACATTCTTCTTTGGCAGGAAGAGGTGGAGGAGCCGCTCGCTGTTTCATGTGTAGCGAAACCAGCTCTGCAGAGAAAATATGCATGAGCAGGCTCTCAATCTACATGTGGGAGCAGACAACAGTATGACTCATTTAAACCTCGGCGCCCCGTTTTTAGTCATGCTTTGAGAAGCGCTTTTCAGAAAATATTTGAGAAATGACATCAGCTGCGAGTAGAAATGAGGACGAATACCGGACCCAGCAATTTTGCAGAATGTAAAAAGAGGATCTTAAAGACGGTTCCTAGTTTTCAGAGCTGAAACAGGTTACTGTAAGTCACACAGATGATGTATTCAGTCTTAACGAAACTCAAAAAGCCGCAATCACACCAAAATTTATTGAGTTTTCTGGCAGCACTTCAAAGCGTTTGTAAATTTAAATGATCAAGCAAGATTTAAAATAATACTATTTAATTTGAAGTCTGTAGGTATGGATCTGTGAGCAATAAAGAAGCTAAAGAATTGCATGAAGTAGGTTTAGATGAACCATGAGACACTTTGAGTTCTGGGTGTACAGTTCTTTGCAAAAGTTTTCATACTTTGACATTTTCAGAGTCTCAAACTTTAACGTATCGGGATGTTATGATGGACCAGCACACAGTATCGTGTGGATGATGATTGTACAGATTCAAAACTATTTTTCAGTTTTTGTTTTTTGTACAAACAAAAACTGAATAGTGTGGCTTATATTTATATTCTGCCTCCCAGACTCATTTTAGCACACAAGTATGCTTAGCTGGGTCTGCAACCTGCAGCTCCACACCCACATGTGGGTCTTTGGCCTCTTCATTGTGGCTCTTACAAAACCAAAAAGGAAATGTTTTTGACGATGGATGCAGTAAGAGGTTTTTTTTGAGTGTTTCTGCAAGTTCTTGTGCAAAATCTTTTAATATTTTCAGCAAGTTTGTAAAAGTAATTAGTTTATATGCTATTTTTTGTCAATGTTCACATGGATAGAAAGTGCTCACCTCATTCTACAAAGTGGTGGCTTTTCTTTTCTAAAACACTTCTCCAAATACATTTTAGTTGAAATTTTGTTAGCTTTCATAATAAAACATTTGATGTTGTACAAAACAGTTTTCTGTAGCTGTAGGTGAGTTTTCATTTGTAGCAGCAGGGGCAGAAGAGGCTTTTTGATAGGAAAAGGTTGCTGACCTAAATCATCCTGCAGTGGCTTTAGTCTTATTGTTCTGCTAGAAGATAAAACTCCACCACAGTCATCAGTCTTTTGTCGCCTCTAAAACATTTTGTTCCAGGATCGGTCTGAATTTATCGCCCCACAGCATGATTGTTGCTCAGTTATAAACAGAGGTGGGTAAAGTCCGAGCTCTGACTTTTGTTGCGGTCTCCCCAGTCGGATGAGCAGCACCAGCAGCACGGAGCCGCTGACGGCCTCCCACTGTTCCCTGGGTCAGAACAGCGGCAGCTCCGGACTCCGTCCCAACTTCTTCAGCCAGCTGACAGGACAGACCTTCTACAACAACGAGTACGGTCACCTGTCTGAGGAGGGCTTCTGTGACTTCTACTCGTCTCCAGGGACCGCTTCCTTGGCCTCATCAAATGTCTAGTACTATGCCACAGAAGAAGACCTTTGAGCAGATAACGTCTCGCTAGTATCGACATGAGTGAAGACCTCCTGGGCAGAGCTGGCTCTTCATTCCTCCTCAACAAATGGACTTACAGATATGTGCCTGAAGTTCCTTTAACCAGCCACTGGGTGGCAATATTATGACAAAAATGATAAATCATTTTCCATACATACATTTATATTTTTATGTTTTATATGTAGTTTTCCTCTCCTTTTTTAATTTTTACATGTTATGACTCAGTTGGAAATAAAGACAATTTATCCTTTCTTGTCTCATTTATGTGACATTTAAAGTTGGATCAGCTCATTGTGTTTGGTGCAAGGTTTTTTTTTTCCAAGCATATTTGTAGTGTGGACCCCAAGCAGTGGATCAGTGGATGAAACGTATAATTATGCTCTTTGTGTCATTTGACGGAGGTGGCCACATTTGGATCGACGGCATCAGTAAGAGGCGAAGTGACGAAGGTAAACAGAGGGATGTAGGGCGACTGAAGGAGTGAGTCACACTGAGCACCTCTTATCAGAGGTGGACGTAAGCGTGATGATAGCTGTGAGAGCTTAAAGCCGCCTCACACCGTCGTGTCACCCAGCGACGGGCTTCAGGGTGTTGGCTCGGCCTGCCAGCTGAGGGAAAACAAGCGCCGTCTGTGTACAAAGTCCACCTCGGTCATTTTTACACGCTTATGGAACAATATATACTAAAAGGTTCCAGCATCTATGAGTAATTGTTAAACTCTGTAAAATCCAGCCAGTACTTTTCGTTTTTTTACTCCACAGCAATCTTTTTCAGTGTGTACAGGAGGAATATCTCAGTAAGTTAAAAGTACCATCCAAAAGTTAATTCATCTGAGTCAAATTAAAAGGATGATTTTGTACTGAATCATAACATGCCAGTAGTAACATGGTAGTTTCGATTAGAGCAAAAAGACTTTTTAAAATTTAGAATGTTACATAAGAGCAGTGAAACAAGTTGGTCTTCTGTATCAACATGCTTGAAAGTTTGCTTTAATAGAGGCCTTCAGCCTGTTCACATTGCTGGTTCTGGTGCCTTCATTAAACCCTAAATGTTTTTCCTTTTCCCATTAGCGCATTTAGCAGCACAAACAAGAGCATGACTGACAGCGCAGAGATTCTTGTTCTGGCTCAGATTAGTTGTAGCTCAGAAGCCATGTAGTTTTACAGACGGGAATAGTAGCAATGGGAGAAGGTGGACGAGCTACATCTTTTCACAGATCATGAGTTTGACTAAATATGTAAAAACATAAAATAAATTGTGGGAGTTATACTGCTGCTTTAGCCAGTTTTTTTCTGGCTACATCTGAACAACTAGCTTCTTTAGAAAAGACTATTGTACCCTCACAAACAGTGACTGAGCTGGACCATTTTAAATTGTCCAGCTTAAATAGTCCAATTTTTTGTCTGAACATTGAATTTCAGATAAAAAAAAAACAACTGAAATTCAATGTTCACTAATTGTGTCGATTCACTACACAAGATTTACTTTAATGATAATCTAATGTATTGAGTTGCGCCTGTTCAGGCTTTTCAGGTATGGTTCATTGCTAAGAAGAAGACAAATGAAAGAGAAACAGAATCTAGAGTTAAACCTTGTGGTCCCTTTACTTGAGGAAACAAACACCATGACAGAGTCATTTGAGATGAAAAGGAAAAAATGGCTGTGAAAGTAGAAGAGCAGGCTCTGCTGGTCTTATCGTGGTGCTAGATCAGAGTTGAGTAACAATTATACAACAGAAGGAAATACAAAAAACAGACATTTTTAACAATTACTCTGTTAGTGCATGATTTACGATCATTTAAATCATCCAGAAACTAAACTACATGCTAAAATACTGTTGTTTAGCATGACTGCTGATGAAATAATTGGTATAAACCAACCCCCCAAAAAAGTAGTGGAAGCCAGAAATCTGAAGGACAAATCTACAGAAACAATAACACTGAAACATTGAACAGCAGATGGTTAACCGTAAGGCACAGACTGAAAATATTTGCGACACAAAAACACATTTTTGACAAAGCAAAATAACACTTCCTTCAATTATTCATTGATTTTTGTAGTGATCGGTTTAAAATGGAAATAAAAGTAAGTATTCAGTGATTCAATGTATGGAGAGGAGGGTGTTGGCACCAAGTTTTAAAACTAATCTCAGAGCCATTTTTACATTGAAAAAAACCAACCAAACAAATAAGAAAGGTGAGTTTCTGGCACATCTTTTCCCAACATCAATCCCAATGGTAACAAGAGATTCCCTCTTCTCTCCTGACCCAGATGACGGTGTAAGAAGACATGCGATAGTCAGAATGCACACGTCAGCAGCAGAATAGATGGAGAGGATCTTCAGTAACGGAGACAGTCAGGTAGCCTGGTAGTTACATCGTCCGGATGGAGACTCCTGCTCATTGGTTGGTCTCTGGGTTGTTTTCAACCAGAAGCGGATTTAGCTAACAGGCTAGCAACTTTGCACTCATAAATAAAACACGAACTGGGGTCGAAGGCGAGAGGCCGTCCTCATGACATCTTTCCAATCTGGATCTTCTTCCACGCCTCGGAGGCAGTGAATATACACGAGTCGATGATCCCGGCAACAGTGAACGTCCCTCCGATAATGGCACAAATCTGTAAAAAAAAACAAAACATTGCTCTGTCAAGATCGATACGAGTTTCAAAGGCTTTTTTTTCCTCTTCTTTTTCCTGCATAATTTGACCCAGAGTCAGCTAGTCCTGATCACATTCAGTCAAATTACACTCACACCAAAGAATGAGCGGGGATCTGGCAAAACAAAAAGCCCCAAGGCTCACAATCTTTAGCCATGAGTCATGATAACACTGAGCACACTCATGTCTTAAACCTGCCCAGTGAGAAACAAAACCGACACAAAAGGCAAATAAAGATGCAGGTCATCGCATCAATGAAACCGATGAGTAAGAAATCAACCAGCAGGAAATGTTAAATGTGGAGAGGGAAAGACAAAGCAGAGGAAGAACAGACGCAGTCAGTTCGGTCTAGTTTGTCACATTAAACGGACGGAGCAGCTAGAGACAATCACCAACGGAGCGACACAAACATTCAATTCAATCTCCTCTAAAGTTTTCTGTTCAGGCTAAAATAGGCCTTTAGAAACTTGATCCAGGAAGAAATAAAATAATATAGCAAAGGACATAGGTTAAAGGTCATAATTCCAAAACAAATATCTCAACTACAGTAAACTGCAGCACTGAGCGTCGATAGAAATCTGGTAAGAAAAAGTTTTTCCATTTGACTTCTAGTTTAAACCCAGGAATGAGTAGAGGGTGTACTTTCTTTTTTAGCTTCACTTTATGTAACAATAGGATTATTACAACAGTTCCATCCTGGTTCTAGAAAAGTTTACAATTTTCTACAGATATCTCCTCAGAAGTTCATTTTAGTGGCCGTAGTGGATTGAAGTTTTGGGAATCCCCAGTGAGAAACTTTAGGCAAAACACCCAGAATTACACTTGTCATGTTTTACTGGTTTAGTGAGACAGCTGCAGAAAAACTTTTAGCTCATGGTCTATTTAAAGCGTGCCTCGTGTTCCTGTAGGATGAGGACTTTTAAACAATCGAACAATTTTATGCCTCATTTCCACTGAGTGGTATGGCACGGCTTGTTGCAGGTCGTTACACTATTATGCCTTTTCCATTGCAAAAGTTTTAAAAAAAGAAAAATGTCACTGCTTTGGGCAGGCACAAGACATACTAAGGCATCCAATTGTCCCAGAAATAGTATGATTCACTGGGCAGGCGTGGTAAAACCCAAATACCTAACTTTGCGAGTCAAACTGGTGGTGGACATGTTGTCAGGAACACAGCAGACCATAAACCGCAGCAACCCGTGCCATATCGCTCAGCGGAGACAAGGCATTAGTTTACATCTTCCAAAACTTAACTCCAAACACTTTGGAGTCAATGGTAAGATTCTTCAAAAACAGATCCATTCTCAAAAAATGTTTAGCATTAGCATAAACAAAAGAAACCACCTGATAAATATCCAGACAAACTAAAAAGTTTGAACATTCATTTTCTTTGGAAGCTTCACTGCTTTGCTGGGTTATTGGTACCAATGAATACCAAGTTACATAGTTCTGAAACCAATAAAATTATCCATCGTTCTGTTCCTACTGAACAAAGTCTTTCACTGAGACCAAAGGAGGTGAAAGTGACCCGAGATTAGAATAATGCAGCGCTGCCCCTCCTCAACCTGTTGCTTCTTGCAAGTTTTGAGACATATTATTCCCAGCTCACTACATCACTGCATCATTTATTTACTTTTTCAAATTAACTTCCTACATACATACATACACAGTTGTAGAAACCGTTTGGTGGTTGTAGACGCAAACAGTTATGTTAAACGACATCAGAGAAAGAAAGTACTGATCATTGTTTCAAATCTGAAGTAGAATAAATACACATCAGGTCAAGGTCTTCAACCGTTTAAAACACGGGTAGAAAAATGAAAAGACGTTCTGTGTAAAGCCCAGCAGACGCAGGCAAATTCACTGACCGTCGTGATGAAGCGATAAAAAGGCTGCCTCCTCTCTGTGTACTTGACCGTGATTGGACTGAGGTCGTATCTGAACCAGATCGCAGGGATTATTCTGCCTGTGTGGCTGTAAGCAACATACTCCTGTGGAAAAAAACAATTTAAAAATCATGCAATTAGATCAGAAATAGTTTTAATAAAAAAAAAATTAAAAAAGTGCATCAGTGTAGAACTTTTAATGACTCAGGATTGAGTCATTGCATGAGAACCTGGACGAATCCAGCTCAGAGGAGATGTACCACAGGAGGCAGCAATGTGTTCAGAGTTACTGATGACAGAGTGTTAACGAGCTTAGATAAAAGTTAATCTGTTAACTCACCCACTCAAATCTGATCATATCAGTGCGTTTGGCAAAACAAATGTCTATCTATGTTGACATTTCTGCTTCTGTTGGTTGTTTATTTACGCTTTAAGATGAGGTAAGGGAATATTTTCCTAAGGCCCTCATTTCCCTGTTTCACAGTTGACCGACACTGTTGTTACTCTACACTCTGAAGCCAGTTTTCAGTCAACACAGTTCTAGGAAGTGTGTTTATGGGTTTGTTGACATCTTAGGGAGAGTTTCCATTCACTACAAATTAACCTTTTTTTCCAGGTGAGGTTAACGCAGCAATACATCCTCAAATGAGGTGAGGGGCAGGACGAGTGAATCATGCTGTGGGGATCCTTTGCTTTAGCAAACGATAGTGTATTTTAATATGACTTTTATGCAGCACATTAAGTGTAAAGTGGACAGATACATATTCGGTTTTTCTGAAGATGATTTTCAGAAAAAGATCATCTTATTTTGGTGTACCACTCTGGTACACCAAAATAAGATGGTGTACCATAAGATGGTGTAAATTTTCTAAGAATAAAATTTATTGGAAAACAAAAGCACAGACACAAAACCTTGTTTGCTACGGTGTACTGGTAGGAAAACCTCCGTCTGCCTGATAAGTCTTCATACACAGTCGGCACAATCTTCAGTATGTAGTCGTGCGACGCCAGCGCTGCAACAGAAAAACGTTTCGTCAGCAGAAAAAAAATAAAACATCCTTCTTCTTTTTTTTAAGCGAGTTTAAATGCTGATGTACTTTGAAGGAACATGAGAGGGTTTTCATGTTCTACATTTTGTGTTTGCTGCATGATTCAAGTTTTCCCCTTTTAGGTACTTAATTCATTGCCTCAATGGATGCAACATGATTAATTTCACACAGCGGCTGTAATGAGCACACAGGCTGCTGGAGTACATACGGTTAGATGACAGGCGGTTTGCTCCTCCTAAAGCGTTAAAGGCTCCTTGGACTTTTTGCACCTAAGGAAAAGAAAGACTGTTTTTAGTCCGAATTCTGTTCATCTGCTTCAACTTGTTGACCTTCTTCATGCGTGTGTCCTAACTTGTAGCTTTTCTCCAAAGGCCAGCTTGTGGATGGTGTGAGTCATGTCAGGGCTTTGAGGCTGTGCTGTTGCACCGTGTGTTGACACATGGAAGTTCCCTGGTACCTGCACGCACACACACACACCCCGGCCTGGTAAACTGACGTGTGTTCCTACACATGCACTGTTTCTTTAACTGATGATCCATCATGTCTAAATGCATGCAGACTCTACAGGAAACTCAAATGTTCTTTGTCACTTCGCTTCCCCCTCCCCCCATATAGGTCCAACTATTTTAAGCTGGAGAGCATTAATCATGCGACTGTTGGGTCAATAATTTTAAAGGTAGTGGAAAGACTGACGCAAGGTGATGTGGTGAGGTGGAGCAAACTGGGCTGCACAGGTCTCAGACTACACTCTAGACATGGATGTAACTAAATCCCAGGGATCATTTCTCAATTTAGACCAAGGAAGGAAGGAAGAAGGGGGGTAAAAATTCTGTGTTTCACTCAACTCTAACAAAGATATACAAACAAATAAACCAAGACATTTCTATCCTCTTATATTTTCCTTCTTTTCACCATCATAGATTATGTTTCCGAATTTGGACATGATCCTTGGCCCTAGTGGGTTTTTCCTGTATATTTTTTCCTCTAGGAAAAAATATACCCAAAGGTTTTTTCTTCCGAGTGGGAAGAAAAACCTAAACAGCATTATTACAGAAAAGACAGAAATTGCACCATTGGTCAATGAATGCTACTGAGGTACAAATGCTAAAACAAAAAGGTCGATGTGGTAACAGTTTTGTATTACTCTGGCAGCTAGATGTGCGCTTTTCGACAGTGGAGTGCTAAACAGTGCTGTTTATGTGAACTTAAAATGTTAATTTATCCACCCATTGTCTTCTGCTTATCTGAGATTGGGTCTCAGGCGAACAGGTCCAGGAAGGAAACCCAAACATCCTAGAGCTCAGCGACTCCTCCTATCTTATTTTGGGGAAATTAAAGGCTTCTCAGCCCATTCGCTCAGTTTCTAGTATCTGGGATCTCATGACCACTGGTAAGGATCATCGACCAATAAATTACAGCTTTTCCTTTTTGACTCTGATCTGTTTTGGTGACCTATTATGCGTGTTTGAACAGGTTACGATAGGTCTATGGGCTATCACATTTTTTCCACAAAATCATTCTTAGAAAGTGAGATTTCTGTTCAGTTTTGTCTATCTTCCAATTCTTTTTATTTTAAATCCAAAGAAGCTGCTGCTGGCCAAGCCTCCCAACTCAGCGTTTTCACTCGCGTGTGAAAATGGCCACAGAGTGCAATTATATGACTGTACATCTTTGAAAAGCAGAAGTGGAGCCTCTTGCACAGCCACCAAGGACGAAGCAAGTGGTTTCTAAATGGCAAGTCAACAACAACAAAAAACATGTCTTTTCCAGTAGCCATTGTACAGCACAGACAGCAGTAAAACCAGCTGACCAAAAGTGCTGCAGTTGCTAGGTAACAGTACGGTCTCCATCGATTGTGACTCAAAAATTGGGAAGCTTTTGAAATGGCTCATTTCCACGTTTTCCAGACACCAGAAAAACTTCACTTATTGCCAAAAGGCAGATGGTTGGGTTTTTTTTACCACTGCTTTTTTCACTACTGCTTTTAGAAGCGATTGAACCCCGAATAGAAGTTTAAAAATGCGCAAAAAGTCAATTTTGCAAAACACGTCAACTTTAACACAACATTCCAGAGCATTGACTTCATTACAAAAGACACCTCAGGCTCTATCACGCCATCACTAACAAACATATACTTCAACTCTTCTGCTTACAGCAGAGAAGAACCCATAACCCAAAGGGTGCAGTCCACCACATTTAGTTGAGAGCAACACCCTTTGACTCACAGAAGCAGATTCATACTCAGTTGTAAACCATCCCAGCACACATGCAATATTCAAAAATCAAAGATGAGACTCCCAAATCTCCCAAACCGTCCCGCCTCATCTTCATCGCTACCCCTCCAGGTCCTATCCATGAACACTGCAAACAGGATTTGCTTTCCATACATGCTGGGGTATATTTCTGTCCTGTTGCGACATGGCCCTGGTTCCTACTGGAAACAACATTGGTCAAAGACTTGTTCCAGATTCCTGTTTGGTTCCTGAAAAGATTCCTGCAAAAAAACTGCATCTTAAGAGTATAACTGTATTCAGATCATGCACCAGGCTGCTCTCCACAGTGTGATGAAGCATTACTTTGTTGACGGTGAACTCGCCCTCGAAGCGGCAGCCTTCTCCCTGGTTCAGAGGAATCTTCATGGAGTTGTCTATGTGGCCGACCTCATGGCGCCCCATTTCATCCTGGATGTCCAAACCCACCACTGATAAAAAAAATAAGTGAATAAAAACCACAAACAACAGACATCAGGAGGCAATTAAAATGTCATTAGGAATATAGTTACTTCAGTTTAAACTTGTGAATTTGTTCATTTTGCATTCAATTTTCTTGTTTTGGAAGAGATGAAAAATACATGCGAAAAATAATAAACTTTATTTGCTTTATGATGACAAGCAGTCATACTTGTATTTGGTTATGGGAAAAACTAAAACAACAAATCATCCCTTTATCCATGTGCTTACACACTCAGTTGTCAAAATAAACACTTTTATGTTGTCATCAACTTTATACTTTGGACCCAAAGTGGAAACAGAACATGTCATTTATTTTTTGGAGGAGGTTTGGGAGGTCTATCCTGGACCCGAGACTGCTTAAACTGAACCTAGAGTCGACTTTATCTGGAGCTATCATCATCAACAGGGAGTAAAAGGGGAAAAAAACGCAAATATCACTGCAGATAGTGACCCACAAAGTCAATACGAAAGTCCAAACATCATCGCGCACACTCTGCTTCCTGTGATTTTCCATCCAGACTTTCAGTCCCCCCTCACCCCCTCACTCTGGCTCCTGTGTGTTGGCACACTGGCACTGGCCAAATTTTCGAGCCTTCCTGACGGCCAGCAGTGAAGCCGGAGAGACGTGCTTAATCTGGGCTCCACACGCCGCCTGTCTGACCTTTGACATTCAAGACAAGTTACCCCTCCGCTCTCCCCACCACCACCACCACCACCCTTTAACTTCACTCTGTTTATTTAGATCTCAAAATAATGCGGCGGACAAATATAAGCGAGGGAGAAGTTGAGGTTCTCCTTTTAAGACCTTCGGGACTGGAAGGAGGCTGATTTAAAGCGGATTAGTGTTTAAATAGGGAACGCAATTCGTTTTTCCATGAAGTCACAAACGAAGACGGAGCAGCCCGGAAAGGTCAGTGTCGACCGAAGATGTTTAGCTAGGAAAGATATTTTCCTTAAATAAAAAAAAAGTATTCCATGACGAAATGGGTTCTCCGTCGTAGTAAATTAGCAACGGCTGACAACCTGTTTGGAGGCCTGGAAAGTGAGCTGATAAAGTATTAACTCGCAGCGAGCCAAGCTCAACAAAGCTCTGCAGCTCTCTTCACAGCATGGTGAAAGGACAACTTAACACGGTCGCGCTGGTGTTTAAGCCGGACTCTGGCTTTAGGAAAACTGTTTGCAATTCTAAAATACACAAACTCAACACACAAGCAATCGTGGAGAACTTTAATTAGAAACAGCAGACTTTGTTTGGGCATGTGGGGAGCAAGACCATCCAAAGTTATGGCTGACAGCTGTGGCTCTGTAATCCAGGGCCTCGATAACAGAAACCAGGATTCAAGCACTTATTAGCGCTGCCATTTTTGGGAAAAATCTTGAACTGTTTGGGAGTTTTCTGCCCTGCCTGAGCCTCGCTGATATGTCAGCGTTCAGTGATGGGCATAGTTTCTGAGGGGAGTCATGATGAGCGAATATGCAGTGACTCCTCTTTATCCTGGCACGCTTCAGCCTCCTGCCTGCCCACTTCTCTGACATCAGAGAGCAGCAGGCTGAGCCGGCTGAGGCAACTTCAAGTCAAACGCGGATCAAAGCGGAGCAGCAGCGACAGATTTTAAACTGAAACCAGCCTCGGATCAAATGAGACCATCACAACACATCAACTGGGCAGCTAAGAATACACACAGCACCGGTTAGAGTCTTACATACACTCACCGAATACATGGATGCCTTCATTTCAGATGTAACACAACTTCAAAGATTTTTCATAAACAAGAATTTGGTTCACAAGTTTGATTTTATTGTGATATTACATATCAGGGCTGAACTTCTGAACTTCTTATGCCAGATCCGATTTAAATAGATTTTTTTTTGCTTGCTTTATTTTCCAAAAGATAAATTATAATATTCCAGGAAATATTTTCAAAAAGTGGATGTTATCTCAATCGTCCCTTCTGTGAGTTGCACAACAGAGTATTAGGGTCTGGCCCTAGAAGAATTTTGCTTAATTATGAGAACAAAATCATAATATTAGCAGAATTAAAGATGCAATTTTACCAGGACATCTTAAAATAATGAGGAAAAAAATTGTTTCAATGACAAAAAAGGTTGGATAATTAATTACTTTATTTTTCATGTTGGAGTTCTCAAAAATAATTACTTCATTCTCCTAATATTATGACTTTATTCTAGCAGTATTAAGGCTTTATTCTCCTATTGTCTTGACTGCATTCTTATAACTTTAACTTTATTTTCATGAAAAAACTGATATTTCATCACGGGAAATATCGCATGGAAAACACGCTTTTCTGAGCCATTAACAAGCCTCTAGATCAGGCCAGGCTGCATATTCAACAGTTGCTTCAATAGAAATTATATCCTTATAATTTATATTGTTTGCTTTCTTGGCATAAGCCTGACTTGAAAGCATAGGTTGAATATTCAATAGGTTTTCAGGTCAGTTCACTTCAAAAAGCTTGTTTTCATGTGTTTGGGATCATTGTCCAGTGTCCAAGTTTAAATCTCTTCTTCAGTAAAGCTAAAGAATTTGGAGCTGGTAGTCTTTCAATATTCCACCCACTTAGTGCAAAGGATCTCTAGCAGTGAAACAGACCCACAGCATGATGCCACAACTATCATCAATTTAAGGCTAATAAATTATTTGGTTTTGAAGGTTTGCCAATATAGCTCCATCTTTAAAGGAGATTATGTGTCTGTGTGTTTAATTTTTGCTGTCAGAGGCAGTTACAGAGCAATGCTTGCATCCCAGAGAAAACATCAGCTCAAATGCATCGGAAACTAAGACATCCATCTCTCTGGTGAGTATAGATAGCTTTTATATATTGTACTCATTGTTCCATAAAATGAAAAAAAAAAGACCCAAATAAAATGTTTTTAACAATGTGAGAGAAAAAGCATACCAGCAGAGAGGATAATGCAGAGAAATAGAGAGGTGTGGATTTGTAAATACTCACAATCACAGTGTAAGTTTGGCAAACTGATGTTTAAACTCACATCTATCTTCCCACCACTGTCTTTATCAGGGTCATCCACATACAATTCATTTACACTACCAGGGAGGGAGGAAAAAAAGAGAGACAAAGTTAGATACACAACAGTGAAAATAGGTTCATTTTCATTTAAAAACAGATTTTCACAATGATTTCAACACACATCTCCTGCTGGAGCACCACATAATTAATCTATGCCTAATTTCCTTTCGTGGCACCTTCTCAATGTCAGCTCATCATTGCACATTGCTGACGCATGCGAGCCAATTTCCTGTGAGGGATATTGTCTCTGTGCCCTGGCCGCAGCGCCGGTCGGTCAAAGGACAGAATAACGACAGCCCTTGGCATTCATTATTAACTCCCTGCGTGCGTCTCAGACACGGATGTTACGTACATTTCAGTGGCTATGAATCCCGTCAGTTCGGACAGGAAGAGGAAGAGTATGAAGACGCAGCAGAGGATGGATACTGTGGGAAAAGAGAGAAGGAAACACTTCTTAACACATGTCCCTTTTTTCAGGTTAATCTCAAGTTACACCAGTTTGTGGAGGAATGATGCAAACCCCAATGAGCCAGAGTAATAAGGTTGTTTTTAGAAATGGCTGACCTCAGCTATTGACATAAATGTATTCACAGCAGTCATAAATTTTTTTCCCCTTTAAAAGGCGCATTTACTGCCAGTTTTAAAGCTGCCATTACGCAGATTTTTAAAGACCATCCTACACTCATTACCCATTGAATACCAGCACACCAGGCAGCCATTACAGCATCCTCTTTCTCAGAGAGGTGAGCTCACGCTATTCTTTATTGAGAGCTACAAAGCAGCTCCTTTTCCATAAACAAACTTCACCCAAATGTGGCTCCTCCAAAGACCTAAATAAGGGATCTCAACCCTAAATCAACAGCTTGCACACAGAGTCAATAAAAAAAGTTTAAAAGGGGAAAAGCAGCAACTTCATGTGTCAAACTACTGAGCCTAATTAAAATGGTTGTCATGTGTTTCCTGAGATGAATATGGAAGTAATGGATCTGTGTCGGCGCAGCTGTGGTCCGTCCTGTCTGGCGAGATTCTCAGTCTACAGGTGAGGCGCGTTTACGTGGCAACTGTTTCCAAGGATTCCACAAGCACATGACCCTGCGGTTAGCAGGGCGTTGCGGCCGAACCCGTCACCGGCGGAAGAGGCTTTACATAAGGTAATGTTTAACCAGCAAACACAAGGGAGTGTCACCATGACACACGGGTTACCAATTCAAGTTCATCAAAACACTTGAAGTAATTCTTGCCCTGGCTTCAAAGGAAATCTGCGCATGTTTCTGGGATTGTTGAAGGCTACAGTAATGAGTTACTACTACGGTTTAACTGGACAGCAGTGGAAATACTGACAAGTCGAAAGATTTACAAAAACCTACCATGACTGGCTTTTGTTCAAAGGTCAGATCACACATATTTTCCGAGCTTCGACAGTAAGTCAGATAAATAACCAGGTACTTCCCTAAACACATGCCCCTGTATGAGACATAGACTGAACCATAATACTGATCAAATAGCTTGTACTGCATCAGTACTTACATAAAAATGTTTCACCTGATTAAACTACTTGTGGGTTTGTTCACGTAGAGACACGATTCAGGACTTTCAAAGTTGATCTAACACAAATATCAAGCTGTAGTTTTCTGGGAAAATTGTATGTCATTAAGATCCTCTATTTCTCTAACCACAGCCACCTCTTTTTTTCCTCATCTTCATATTTTCAGAATCTGGCCTGAATTGATATCCTCATCTTTCTGACGTAACTCTGATCTGATGCCCCTCATATAATATGCCAATGGTTACTATACTTTCTCTAAGCTGGGTGGACAAAACTCTAATCATTCTGTCGTTTTCTCTGGTTTTCAAGCACTGTTACTGTTTCTTTCATGACTAGAAATAGTTCCAAATAGCCTTTTTTTTCTTTCTTGTAAGCAAAGTAAGGGTGTACCAGTCTTCTTTAAGCCAGCTGTCAAAGGGTTTCCAGCAACAGGTGGACAAGGGGCAATACAGCATTACGTTATCACCAAAACAGGAGAAAATAGTAGTCAGTCCAGGACTTTCTCTGGTGTCTGATTGTAAGGACTTAAACTGAAATAACACTGTAACAGAAGATTTTAGCAGTTTTGAAACATGAACTTTAAAAAAAAAACAAAAAAAAAAAAACAACTTTGGTATCCATCAGTACTGGTAGCCAACATATGCTTGATCTCATTTATTCTCATACCACTGTGTTAGACTAGCTTATTTTTTCCTTACAGCACAGACAAGCTGAACAAACAATGCATGGAAAAACAAAAAGCCGCAGTAAACACTTTGACAATACTTTCAAAAATAAAACTACTGAGACAAACACAGATCCATTGTTGTAACATAGCTATACCTTAAAACATAAACCTAACAAAACATGAGCCTCAGTTTTAGACAAACGGAGGCTTCAAATATTTGGCCTTAGCTTAAAAGTCAAAGTATGTGCTGCCCTGTCTTGAATGAAACAATAACAGCTCTCTAACATTTGAATGAGTCCATGGTCCACACCCTCAGACAGTGGATGGAGACAGGAAGGGAGTCCACAGTCTGCAGGAAGGACTTCCATGAACTTCCTCTCTCTGGTGGAAGTTGATGCATAACCAGTTAATTTCCTCTCTCTTACATTATTTGCTACAATCAGTCCTCAGTTTACAAAGGTAGCTTTGTGGTAGTTTATCCACTGTCATAATTTTTTGTTGGGGGATGATACATTGTTCAGACTCCTGCTCTCATCAGCTGACCAGCAAAACAAGAAAAGGAGAGAGGCGCCAAGAATGTGTCATCGGCTCTATTGTAACCCTACAGAGCGGTGAATAATCAATGTAATCCGTGATGGCATGATGAGTTATTGATGACAAGGAGGGAAAAAAAACATGATCCAACAAGAAAAAGCACTTAATCTTCCACTGATTACTTCTCATGTGCTCGAGGCAATGAAAGTCCACAATCATTATCATTCCTAGCATACTTAGTTGCCCTAAAACATGCGTTATTCCACATTTACGCAGTTCACAGGGTGGGTAAACCTCAGCGCTGAACAGACAGGTACCAGCTGGCAGGCGCCACCATTAAACTCTTCCTCAAAAGCTCGGCAGTGTGCCTTGTTTCCACTGAGCTTTTATTGTTTCAAGAAAAAGGACCAAAGTCCAAAGGTGTCCCGAATACTTCCTGTAAAGTGCAGCTAGTATTATAGAGCTACTATCAAATAAAGTCTATCTGAAGGCAGGAACTGAAGCTAAAAAAATTTGAGAAAATACATTAAAACTTTAAATAAACAGAGGTTGTATTTAGAGCTGGAGCACTAACAATATTTTAATAATGTGATGATGTTACAGTGCGAGGCTTTCCTCTGGTCTTTAGTCTGAGGGGGTGTGTGTTTGTTTGTAATACCTTGTGGGGACCATTTTCATGACATATACTACATTGTGGGGACCCACAGGTCCCCACAAGGAGAAATGCTGTTTTTGGGTCAGAGGTTAGATTCAGGACTAGGGTGTGAATTGAGTTTTGGGTAGGGTTAGGGTTAGGATTAGGGTAAGGTTTAGGCTGTAGAAATGACTAGAAGTCAATGGAAAGCCCCCACAAAGATAGCCATGCAAACATATGTGTAGATGTGTGTGTTTCAGAGCTTTTGGTAAACTGGTGTTAATTAGAAAGTGAGGAAGCTACCTTGTACCTCCACAGAAGATCAATCACATCATGCAGCATGTGGTTTTTAGTTGGGAATAATCTTGTTGTTTAAACATAACTTCATTTCTGTGTCAACCTGTAATGACTTCAAACACATAAGAGTGATAGTTATGTTTAACAAAAAGATCACTCCCAAGTCCACCAAATGACTCATTCAGCCGCCATGTGACATTCCCATAGCGTCATCAGTTGCCTGAACGTGACACATTACAGAAAGGAGCGTTCTTTCAGCTGATACAGTCTTAGCTGTGAAATTAATTGAGTTGAGCAGCAAAACAAAGAGGTCAAAGTTTTGACCTCTTAAAAACCTGTGATCCACTGAGTTCACTCCCAGCAATCCCAGTTCCACAGACATCACATTAAACCACTCTGTGCAAATGCACACGATATCTTGCAAAAGCAATGTTACATTTTGAACCCTCACACACTTTACTGACATAAACTTCAAGGAGTTTTATTGTGATTTTATCTGATTGGCCAACACAACTGTTACTTTATTGTGAAGAAATATATTTTTTTATGTATTCAAATTCTGAAAAGCTTGGTAGGCATTTTTATTTGGACATTTACTCTGAAACAACAACAAACTTGAATGCATTTTTTTTTTTTTTGAGAATGAACTTGAAAAAATGTATCAATCAATGTATCATGTTTCAACTGTTGATTTTGTGCTTTTATAATGTAAAGCACTTTGAACTGCTTTGTTGCTAAAATGTGCTAGAGAAATAAATTTTGATTTGAATTTGCTGTTTGCTGAAAATCTGAGAGGTGTGTTAGAGAACATAAAACAAAAAACATGATGAAGACCGAGGAACACAACAGACAATCGCAACAGGTTAGTTTAAAACAGAGTTCGGTAATAAAATAATATCCCCAAGAACTATTGGTCAAGCGCTCCACATTGCTGGTATTTATAAAACAGTGATAAGAAGAAAAACATATGGTGGATACAACAAACATATGGAAGAAAGAGCACCGTTTGAGGTGAGATTATTTTAACATTTTGGCACTATGCAAAATTGTGAGAGTCAGAAAACACCATAAGAATAATAAAACATGGTGATGCTTTGGGGATGCTGGTCAAAACTGATGTGAAGAATAGATAATTACAGGACTATTCTGAAAAAAAAATATATATATGGTTTACCTGCTCTATCCAATCTAACTGAGCTTGAGCTATTTTGCAAAGAATAGGATAGGCATATTTTAAATTTAAACTTTTTAGAACAACGCTGTTGTTCTAAAGTGTAAGCTTTGCCATACAAATGCATGGCACCTTTTTTAGATTTTTATGTCTAAAAAAGTTCATGACTTTGCTTCTACTTCATAATTATGCATTTTGTGTTGGACTCATGTGAAATCCCTATAGAAAACAACAGATGCTGTAATGTGACAAAAAAATAAATAAAAATCAAAGGATGTGAATACTTGCATACCAGGGAGGTTCAGTACAAATGTGGGCAGATGGTTTCATATAAAAATCAACATATTCTACATGAAAAATAAGCACTTTAGATATTCTTGCATGGAGGCCTACTCACTGAAAGCTCCTGTGTAGGTTGGCTGGGTGAGATCTTTTGGCACTTTCCTGTAGATATCAAATCTAGGAGAGAAAAAAAAAAAAGAGGAAACAAAACAGGAAAAGGGGAGTGAGAAAAAAATAACTTTGCCAAAGTAAACAGTACGTGCTGAGAAAAGCAGCACTTTCTGTACCCATCTTGGAGTGCGATATTACAGAGGAGAGGTGGAATGTTAGCTCTGGACCACCGCCATCACACGTAACAAACTCTGACCGCCTGCTAAGACTGGAAAAACGTCAACCTTTTAAATGGGCCTCCTCTGTAAGGGTGCTCTTATATTATGACCTGTGCCACAGACAGCCAAGCACAAACATGTAAGAAAGTATTTGGTAAATTAAACAATAGGGTTTTATCTTCCATACTGACAGTCAGCTTTTGGTTATATTTTGGTTAAAATCATTTCCACCTGGTCCTCTTGTAACATTACTGCTTCCCATTTGGAGAATTAAAAACAAAAATAAAAGTCTGCAACACAAGCCAGAAACTATTCCCAACCAGGAGTTCCAGCACATGACCTTTTTGGGCAGTGAAACACGTTCAGACTCGAACTCCTCCCTTCTCACGCTCCCTCTTTCCTCTTCTCCCTCTAAAACAGACACATCTGTCCACATTTCTTCCACTGTCAGCAGCCAGAGAAGTGATCCCAGCTGATGCAATGCAGGGCGGAGAGGAAGTGTGAGAGGGAGGGCTTCCTGTCCACCAAGGAGTTGGCTGTTGCTCTTATTTTGCCTGTGCTTTCACTTCTTTTTTGATTTTTTTTCCCCAAGCCACAAGATATGAAATCATAGTTCTGACACCTTATTCTGCCCACTTGCGTGCCAGTGAGCAACTGAACAGGATACACGGGGCAGACAGGAGGTTGCAGGGAGCTCAGCGGCTCATCATTATCCAAACTAAAACAACTTTGTGAATGTCGAGGAAATTCT